>JAQGAF010001024.1:0-36533 GCA_034687865.1 Kryphioiulus occultus | reverse complement strand
AACATTTTGACTTACCAAATTAATATATAAACCGAAGAAAACTTATCAAATCATCGATCATACTCCTTGCCCGTCCTAACTCGACAAATTATCCCTACGCCAAATGTACTAGTAGTACCAGACAAAATGACGTCTCAATTGTTGAAGAAATTCACGTGAAAAAGTATATTGGCAACACTGCGTGACGTCAAACCGAACGAGTTTGAAGCCCAATCCCTTGTTCCTGGAGCGAGGGATGTTGATCCCTCGTTGTGATCGAGTTTCACCCATCCTGAAAGAGTTCAGACTGCAAATTCCAAACGAGTTTCGGTGAGTAATCTCGTTTGAAACGTCCTGTCTGAACGAGGCTTAAGGGTTGGGCATGTGCCCACCATGGCCCCCTCCCTAATTAATCGCTGTCATACAAGTCAGTCTTGATGAATGCAAAATTCGACTTCAATAACCATTTTATTTAATGGTTATTGAAGTCTAGTGTTGCATTCAACAAGTATGCATTACCAAGCATATTTTTTTTGGAAATACGTTTAAAAATCCACCTGTTTTGTTTTATGTTTCCAAATATGTTAGCCTGCGGCGCTCCTAAACATACCATTTGTGTTCTAGTTTTCAAAAACACATGTATCTCACTTATAAAGTTATTGGTCATTTCGTTTTTCAAACAAAACCTGCCATAGGGCTCCCTGTGGTTTTCTATTCAATTCCACTCAGTACCCTACCGTCAGTAATTTAATACCATGTGGTACAGGGGTGTAGTCCATCAACCCAAATTGCGATTCGGCGGGTACCACCAAGTCATCATTGTAAAAATGAATTTCTTGCAGCTTAGGGAATATGGCACGTGATATTACACGTGATATTAATTCGGTATTTCTGAAATTCGTTTTCTGAAAGGGCACTTAAAATACATTAATTAAAGAATTTTTTTTCAAAAATATCACCTAAGGTGTTTATGAAATTATTAGTATGCATGCAAATTTCAAAATGTCCACAAAACTGCATCGATGTACAAGTTTAAAAATATTTTTCGACAAAATTTCTTTCATAATTTCTATTTCGGAAAACAATAAGGAAGTTAAAATAAAGTTAATTAATTGTGGTGCAGTAGTTAAATTAATATCTTTTCTTCTCATGGAAGCTGATGTAAGTGGCATGCCAGAAGGTAGGCCCCAGTAATGACAAGCGTGATGGTCATCCATATGACCTCACACGTGACGAAAGCCACATTGTCTCCACACTTCTGATTGGTTATCTTGGCTTTTTAAAACATTCGCTTATGGCGTTTTTAAATTATTCTTAATACTAAACAAAGTTTTTTTTGGAAATGTGTGTGAAAACCACTCAATTCAGATGTAGGTTATCAACGAATATCGCCAACATAATTTCTGGCCTTATTATTATTTCTGATTCTAAACCCTGTGGCAGATGCAAAATACCCACCGATGTAGCACAAACCAACAACAACAAGGGTAACAGCAGTGACCAGTCGGGTGCGGAACTTGACCTTGCCCTGCACAAGGGCAGCATCTTCAGGGCAGAACCTCAAGTCAATCCAAAATGTGTACAGTTGCAAAAGTTTGGTGGGGGAGTGTGATGCCAGAAAGTATGCCCAGGTAAAGACAAGCGTGATGGACATCCAGATGACCTCACACGTGATGAAAGACACATTTTCCCCAGCATCCAACTGGCTTCTGATTGCGAGCACTCTCCTCAATAGCAGCAAGAAGCAAATGATGATAATCAGACCACAGTAGATTTTTAATGGACTTGCCCAGCGCTTGATGGGTCGAAGGTCATGGTCAAGCCTGAAGTGATATAACCCAAAAACCTTCATCCAGAACAAGAAGGGCCTCCAGAGAATATCCAATCTCTCCAGCACCACAAGAGGGCGCTGATGCGACGATATCTCAGGAAGCAAAAACTTCTGCTGACCGATATCATAGACACTGCGCTGGAATAGCATGGACTCAATTGAATGGTTTCGCAAAAACAAAAAAGCAGATTCAAAAGGTTTTTGAATGGCTTTGAATGGTTTTGAAATGGTAGACCGTTAGCGTCAAGTGGTATGCGTTATGGCAGTTAGCGATCAATTAAGGCTGTCTGTTTGCCACGTGCCATGCACCACCAAATGCATAGCTGAGTGTAAACAAATTACTCAAATGTCTTTCAGCCTTTGAGTGATGTTGAACACCAAATTGCCAGCAACCGTCAAACGGTAACAAACACACAAAACATCTTAATGAATTAGTGGCGACACTCCTATATACAGGTTGGGTCAAAGAAACGGGAAATATAAAAGGTTAAAACAAACCTTTAAACCTTTGAACAATTATTTTTAACTGCGCCAC
Source organism: Kryphioiulus occultus (assembly GCA_034687865.1). NCBI lineage: Eukaryota > Metazoa > Arthropoda > Diplopoda > Julida > Julidae > Kryphioiulus > Kryphioiulus occultus. The sequence continues at coordinate 34,188 of JAQGAF010001024.1, read as the reverse complement.
ATTTAAGAGTATTGAATGCTATTTAGTAATTATCTTATAACTTGGGCTTGGAATCGTAAATTGATTTATGTCGGGCATTCCAAAATCGAATCGAAATTTCCAGTCACTTCAATGGAGAATTCGATTGTCTGGTATCAAAAGATCAAATTCAAATCCCACTGAATTGAATGGAGATTAGGCGTGAGGTGCTTCTATGCTTCTATGACAACGTCAATGTTGTTGTTTTAAAAAGCACGGTGCAATATAGTGGTAAATAACATGCTTTTTACTTGGAACATCCACCATTTTTGAAACACGATGTCACAGTAATAAAAACACGTTATTTACCAATCCATTGCTCCATGTTAATCAGATAGCGTCAATGACGTCATCATGGTTTGGCCTCATGAAGCATGGCCCAGTCAACATAGCAGACGAAATTTCTCGTATTCGTCTACAGATAATAAGGTGTTATAAGTTACAAAATCGCATAATCATACAAATGCATAATAACCATCCGTTTCAATGGATTTGAATTAGATATTTTGATATCAGCAAATCAAATTTTTCATTGAAGTGAATGTAGATTTCGAGTCAATCTAGGAATATCCGATATACAGTAAATTGATTTTCGATCCCCAATCCAAGAAATGCCCAACTTGGAAAAAACTAAAAACGACCATCTTCTTTGCCTAAACTATTCTAGCCAACTAAATATTTAAATTCCAATTATTAATACAGTATATTTGAGAATACTGAAATTCCATAGAAATATTGCAACTCAATGAGCAGCTAAAATATCTTCAATTTTTCAGTAATATAAACCATCAAGCAAGTCTGCTATTTAACTTTACACGTCACAGTTTCATTGAAATTCTGATCTTCACTGAATTATTTGAGGAAGCAATTATGAATTCCAGTATGCGGTGTCTTTAATAATCAGCCTTTGAATTCGAGAAGGATGAATACATAGGTAAAAAACAAGCTGACAATCTGCATAAAACAAGAAGTTTCCAATAAGTTAGGTATGCAGTTCTGAGCTTATGAAACACACATGTTAAACATTTGATATATTGAGAATATGAAAACTCACCGAAGACAGCATCTCTTTATTTACCAGATGCATTTTGAATAGCGAAATGCCGATGGTGGGTATTCCAAGGCGAGTTTGGAAAAACAGCAGCTGCAGTAAAAGTACGAGTGCTTTTAAAAACTACAACCATGTTTCCAATACCTTCAGAATTTCTATTTACTATCTAATAAATCGCTGTTGAGCATGTCCAATCATTCTTTAGCGGCAAAAGGAAAAATCGGGGTGTGGCGAACATGAGCAAGATTTTATTTACCTCATTTTGCAGTCGAATGGGTAAATCTCCAATTCGCATGGCACTCAAATGTTCAAATGAAGAATGGATCTGTGGCGTTGAACCATAAGAACAATTAGTTTATGTGGACTGACGTACAACCCATCACAGACCTGAGTTAAACCACAAACCTCTTCATTGACAGAAGACGTCACCCACAAGAGTCCTGAGGTCACCAAGAAAACTAATGCATTCCACCAAAGATCGACACTCGTCAGAACTTGATCAAAGTTCGACTGCAACGCAGAGGACGAAAACAAAACCACTTGAGTGAAAAAACCTATCATGGCCACACCGATGCTGAAGCTAAAGATGTCATCAGCAATTTTGATCAATTGGGCTAGAGATGCAAACGTTACACGGAGGTGCTCCCATTGATCCGGACCATTAGGAGATGTCATGAAATTCCTGAGTCGAAAATTCAGAGTTTTGATGACCACCAAGATCGAGGAGCAAACGAGGACAATGAAAGCAATGGCAAAGCATTCGATGCCTTCCAGAAGATAGGGCAATAACATGCGATAATGGAAAGGGCCAATGAAGTAGAATTTCCAAGTCAACACTGCAATGTTTATAAAAACAAGAATTGGAGAGAGTAGTTGTCTAAAACCTTTCTCAGAGTTCTCACGGCTTTAATACATAAAATTCCCTGACTCTTCCAGGTTCCCAGGTTACAATTTTTTACCTTTACCTTTCATTGAGGTTTCCCATAGAAAAAATGCACTTTAATATAGGTAATGTTTTTAAACATTTAAGCATTAAGCATGTTAGGCCATTGACTAGGATGACAATTATTGAATTTGTATAAAAAATGAATGCACCCATTAAAGTATCTAAGAATTCACTATTAGTTTTAATTACGAGGATTAAGATGCAGTTAATATATTTTAATTTCACAAATTTCCATATTGTCATAATGATGCCGAATAGATGGAACCAATCTGCCATATCGGGATTTTCTTTCATTGCACAAAGGGCAACTTTACTTAAAAACGACGGTACTAGTCATAATCGATTTATGAAATAGCTTCTGGATTGAAATTATAAGTAAACGTTAGGAAATCCCCTGACTTTCTGAAAAAAAATTCAAAATTCCCCTGACTTTACAAAGTTTTCCAATCAGTTAAAAATCACCCTAATATATTTGAATTTGGCAAATTTCCATATCGTCAAAATGATATGAAATACATGTAGAAGGAACCAATCCGAAAGATTGGGACTTTCTTTCATTGCACAAAGGGCAACTTTACCTAAAAACCACGATACTAGTCATTATCGATTAATGAAATACCTTCTGGATTGAAATTACCTGACTTCTTGAGAAAAATTCAAAACTCCCCTGACTTCTTGAGAAAAATTCAAAATTCCCCTGACTTCCTGAGCAATATTCAAAATTCCCCTGACTTTCCAAAGTTTCCCAGTCAACTATAAATCCTCTGACTTTTCCCATGTTTTCCAGGATTCCCAGGACATTTTGCAATGTTTCAGAAAGCTATTCTGGCAAACCCAAAATACTTGCCCATGTAGAAACTAAAGAGTACAACCATCGTCACCGCAGTCACCAGCCAAGCCCTGAACTTCACATTTTTTGCCACCAAGGTAGCATCTTCAGGGCAAAACCTCAAACCTGCCCAGATTCGATACAACCGCAACAGTTTTCTTGGTGAGTGGCTAGTGTGGAAATATGTTGCAGCAAAGACAAGCGAGAGGATGCTCCAGAAGGTTTTCCATACTATTGAGGACGCAGTCGCCCCAGCATCCAGCGTTGCTCGAATTGACACCAGCCTCTTCAGGAGCAGCAAGAGGCATGCAAAGGTCACAGTGCCCCCATAGAATTTCAAGGGATTTTTCCACCACTTCCGGGGATCACGCCGGAAGTGATACAGGCCAAACACCTTGAGGCCTAACAGGACGGGCCACCACAGGCTTTCCAAATCTTGAAGCCCAACCAGAGTGCCCTGGAATGACTTTTCTGGGTAATGAAATGTGAACGAGTCAACATCAATGGCGCAGTGTTGCAGCATGACGTCGCCGAATTTGTGCCAGAACACAAATGAAGTCTTCCAAATGCAACGCTGTCTACAGTGTCCAGTGAAATAGTATTAGGCAAGAAGGTTTATATAAGCTTCAATCAGTCGATGTTGTTCGATGGTCTGTGCTGTCATTATGTACAACAATGACAGCAAGCAAATTGCTTTAACTTCAATCATCTTTAGAATGTTGATAATTGGTCATCGCAAATAAAATACAGGAAGTCAAAACCTTCGATCAAAGCAGAAATGGTTATGCAATTTTGACAACTATGAATTTTATTCACAGGTCTAATTGATAACAAACTATGTAAGTCTATTAATAATACATGTATATTTGAAAAAGCTATAAGAGCAATTTGCCATGAAATTTATTCAGTACTGCAATATTCTAAACTTCATAAACTTCACAATGGACAACAGAGATGCTTCGTACTTTTTTAATCTACATGTGCTCACTAAAATTACAGAATCAATCATTCATTCTTCTGAAATGTACATGTAAGTGACATTACCTTCTGACATGTTTGTTATTGCCGATTGCCTATCATTCAAAGAATGTTTAATGGTAGTGGTACAATCCGTCGACTAACGCAATACTCATGGGCGCCCGCTGGGGGTGCGAAAGTGGCATTTGCGCCCCCCCCCCCGGTACTCTGGAACTCAAGTTAACATGGGAGGTATGGGCAAAAAATATGCATTTATATTTATAATGAAATGTATATATACAGGGTGTTTTTTTAAAAAAATTCCACCTTGATTTTATAAAAACGGTATGAGATAGAGAAATCGTGCTTTATGGAATGTTTATCAACCGTAGGGGGAACCATTTGTAAAACATTCGCAGACGGAAGTGACCCACCCTTGACCCCTATTGACCCCAACTTAAAATTTTCAAATGGCAACCCAACTCTTGTGATAGATTAAATAAAAGCCCATTAAAAATGATGAATTTTGGTGAAAACGAAATTGAAATCGGTCCACACAATCAGTCGCTACGCCCAAAAATGTGGTTTTTCAGCATTTGTTTTCATAATTCATTATTATTATACTAAAGATGAGATTACATGATGAAACCGCTTGGAACCATTCGCAACATTACTACTGTGCATGACTATTTGATGTCAGAAATTTGCGCTTGCAAGTTTTGGAAATTTGTAAAATGTGAAAACTGAATTTCTTGTTATGGGAAGATATGCATGGCTGGTGACCCTCCATTGGAAAGTTTTCAGAATGCCAAGTGATTTGCTGCAAACTAAAGTAAAATCGGTTGATGGGTACCAAAGATATGACCAAAAATGATATTTAGTTCACTGGAAGCACACTTCAATACTAAGACAGATACGTTTCACTCTTCAGTTGGAGGAAGATGAATAGGTATGTCACGTACACGCTGGCAATCTACACAAAAGCAAAACAGACAACAGTGAACCTCCATAGTCTTTGTTTTTAAAATGGCAAACGTGTCAGCTAATGTATTATTATCATTTACTGTACAGTATAACAACGTGCTTTGCATTTTTTCTAGGTTTTGGAAACATGCGTTGCAAATAAAAGTTAGAGCGCCCTCTATGATGCATTCTGTGCCGTTGCGTGGGGAGCCAACTTACCAATGACATAATGACCACAAACTTATTCTGCAAAGCGTCTACTTGCAGCAAAATAACTAACTACATGTATCAGACTGTTTTAAATTTCGGAAACGTGCCAAATTAAACTCACCGATGAAACAATACTCCTATTGATCAAATGCACTCTAAACAGAGTGACGCCAATGGGAGGATTTGAAAGTCTACTTTGAAAGAACAGCAGCTGAAAATCAAACACCATGATGGCAACTTTCAAACCATGACAACTTCAGAAATTGCTGTCATCTTGCCTGTCACATATCAATGTCATTACCTCGTTTTGTATGCTGTTCGGCAATTCCCCAATTCTTATTTTCCCAAGCAAGACTTGCGTCTGTTGAATCTGCAAATTGTTAATTGGTGAAACTAAGGTGCATGCCACATGTTGCATTACAAAATACTGTGCGAGCAGACGAACCTTGGTGTTTATGTCAGAGGCAGTTGACAGCAGAAAAAACGCCACGCCATAGGTGTAAACGCTCCAAAGCCCACTGATGGGTTGGGAAAATGGGCTGCCCTTAGGGTTGATGAAAATGGTGGAATAGGCAGTCATCTGGACGATGATGGAGATCAAGCAAAACCCAATGCAGAAATGGAGTATGGCATCTGCAGTGTCAACCAGCTCCACGACAGAGTAGATGGTCAACCGGATATGGTCCCATTCTCGGAGGTCTGGTGACGTGTGTTGAAATCTGACCAATGAGGAATTCAGGGCGACGATGACCGCACTGACCGTCGTACAGCTGAGCACAACAAAGGCGTGGGAGAAACAGTCGATGTTCTGCTGGTAAAAGTAGAGCAGTTTCGCCAAAAGACTGTCGTTTGTGGAATAGAGGTCCCAGTAAAGTGCTTTGAAAAATTAAAAATACTACACTTGAGTGCAAAAAAATCGACTCACCTGCATGAGTCGCATAAAAATGTGTTTTTCTTAGAAACTAAATGTCCGATTTAAAATCGAAAAAATGTGTTTTGCAGACAATTTACTCCTTTTTATAATTCACCTAATTTCCATAAAATTTCTTATGCATATTTGAGGTGAAAAATGGATAACTTCAAGCAAACCAAATTTGCATTATTTATGTCATATGCATTCTTGTACTCCTGTAGCCATAAAAGTGTTTCTGAATACAATTTGATTATCAGAGCTTAATGAACACACATCCAGACACTCACTTCAAAACACTTATGATTTGCAATTAAATGTTTCAGTTTTATAAGGCATTGGAGTTGATGGCTATTCTCCAGAGAAACTCAGCAGAAATCCTTTTCACATTAGCGAATTATAAAGATGAATAAATTGTCTACAAAACACATTTTTCCGATTTTAAATCGATCATTTAGTTTCTGAGAAAAACATTTTCACCCGATTCATGCAGGTGAGTCGTTTTTTTGCACTCAAGTGTATTTTCCCCACTAATTTTAATAGAGCAAATCACAATTCCACTCACCAACGTCACAAATGATAATGACAACGATGGCCATCAAAACGCTGACCAAAGCAGTCCAAGAAACAGAGCTCTCCAGAGCTTTCGCCTCTTTAGGACCAAACCTCAAACCTGACCAAATTTCGTGAAAATGCTGCCATTTGGAAGGCTGGTGTGATGCAAGGAAGAATGCCCCAACGTAAATAACCAAGTATATATGATAAAGGGTATCACAGACAATGATGAGAGGACTGCCTCCAGTACTGCCCAACTCGTTTTGGATGCGAACAAATCGGAAAATCAGCAACACCAAGACAGTTGCAAATACTAATGCAGAGTAAACTTTGTAATAGTTCCTCCAAGCTGATCGTTTCTTGCATGGCCAGTCCAGATGGTACAGTCCAAATAGCTTAAGAAAGATGAACATGCTTGACCACAAACGTCCCAACCTCTTCAACTTCACTAAAGCAGGCTTCACGTTAAAGTGGTAGTTGTTTGGATTGTTCGCGGAATGGCTGAAAAGCATGGTCGTCGAGATCAGCTGATCTTGCACAAATGAAAAATAAAGCTGGGAATTTTACAGAAAAGGAACCATGTATCTTATGCTTTGAAATTTGATGGATATATATATCGATTTGCCTCGATGATTGATTAATAGTAAAATGTCGATAATTCCGAAAGCCAAATGTTTAGACAAAGCGCGAAAGTGAATACAATTATTGAAATGGTGGAGTGGTACTTCATTTTCGTTATTCTCTACAGGACATTAATCAAATGACTATTTGCACATTCAGCAAAGGTGAACGCAGGTAACAGTAGGTTTGGGTACATTCAAGTCCAGAAATACTTTCTTGAAGATGCAGTCAGGTTACGTCAAGGAAGACATTTGACAGAATTCGCTTAAAAATCATGAATAAAAATATAATAACAAGATTTGTAACCATACGGAGACGATTAACGTTTTCCTCAGACGTGCATTAAACGACTGATACCGAAACAGTACAAATAACATTTTAAAAGTTCAGTTATAAAATAACAATTTAGTTCTGAGAGGAAACCCAAACGTTACTAAGGAAAAGTGTTTTTATTTGAAGTCTTATTGTAATGTTGTTAAAGGTGCCAGTTGACGCAGAAAACCATCATCAATATCGCAGAAAGTAGGCCTATACTGATAAGAGAGCTAACAATTCTGCTCATATATCACTAAGATTTCTGATTGTCAGCTCACTTAAAAATTTAAAAACAAATTCCAATAATTAAAATAGTTTGTTCACTCGTTTGTGCATGATATTGAAGTGAAAAACATGTTAAAATCACTTAGAATCCCTAAACTGAAGCAAGATAATTAAATATGTCATGTAGGCACTGGCAATCTGAAAAATAACGCAAATAATGAGGACATAAATCCATTAACTTTAACTGAGAAAACAATGTTCTTTGTCAGACATATCGGTCCAAAGCAGTTGGTTGGTTAAGAACATTTTACATTAACGAATTAATTCAACTCACGGATGATGCAAAATAGCGAGTTATCAAATGGACCTTAAAGGCGGAAATTCCAATGGTGGGATTCCCCAATCGATTTTGCAGAAACATCAGCTGCAATATAATTCATATTTTGAATAACAAATTCTGACAATGACTGTTAATAAGATGAGATTAATGATCAAAGTTTTTACCTCGTTTTGCATTGGCGAAGGAAAGTCGCCTAGCTTTAATTTGCTCAAATGAGGGTACATGGAATGAATCTAATGAAGAAACACCAAGTTGCAGATAAAAAGTGGTGTCTTGCATGCATTAACAATGCCAAATGAAACAAAGCTAACTTCGTTATTCACTGCAGATGCTTTCCACAAAACAGTGAAAAGTGAAGCAACGAGAAGCACAGCCCAGAAGGCACTGTCAAACGAGCTACTAAACTTTGAAATCCCACCCTCATAATACAGGACATAAGTGAAGGACAAAAACGTGAGCTGGGCAAGGGAGCACAAAATGGCCCATCCAATGGGAAAGGACAAAACGTTGTCAGCAATATCAATGAAATCTATCAGTAGGTTATAGGAAGAGCGACACATCTCCCAATTTAATCGAGGTGATTTAGTGGGATTTCGGAGGAACTTCAAAAATTGTGAATTGGTGTGTGAAATTATGCAAGTTAGGGTGGTGGACACCAGTATGAAAAATCCCAGGGACACAAACTCGACGCATTGCAAAATCTGGTTTGCAATAATAAAGTAGATGGTACGATGTTTCCCACTTTTGTAAACTGCTATTTCTGAAATATGAATGAAAATGCATCACCAGCAGTTTCAAGGCAAGGGACTAGTAAGAAAGAAGCAGCATTTCTTACCAAGAATAGAAGGAGGAATGACCATACATGTGAAAATAGTAACCAGCAATATTTGCCTTCTGACAGTGCGTTGAACCTGACAAATATTTGTGATTTGAAGTAATTCCGTCCATTTGTGATGGAGTGCTCTAAATTTCGTGGACTGATGAGATGCATGAAAAAGGCTGGCAACATATCCCACGACGGCAACGAGCCATATCAAATCTATGATGCTCTCGAATTGGTCAGCAGGGTATATTACCTCCCCATTCGAACAACCAAGTGACATAACCGCATAAAAAACAAACATTACAACAGCAAGGAGAAGTATAAGACAAGAATGAATTTTCCAGCCATTTCTCCACCATTTGCAGTCTTCCTTGTAATGGTAGATACCAACAAGTTTCATCAGAAACAGAAATGGAGCCCATACGAATTCTAGTGATTGAAATTTCTGTTGGGTTTTGAGTAAGGTTGCCTGACCAGATTCTATGGACTGCATTATTTTCAATTTAACTTCTGTTCTTTGGCAGCTTATCGTCCAATAAAACGCGAAGTTAGTCGTGCATTGCTGCATAATTGATTTAGTGAATTGAAGTAGTGAAACAGTTTTGACTGATGTGCGCATATTGTTTACTTAATTACGCATAGCACCATGGCGATTAAGTAAACAACAACCATACTGAGTTGTCACGTAATACTTAACGAAAATGGCACTTTTAATCATCCAACGACACTTAGATAGGATGTAATCTTGACAGATAACGTGACAAGCTACAATTAAGCCAGTGTAAATTTCTAATAAAATCCAGTAAAAACTGAAATTATTATGATAATTTATAGCCAGAGCCTCGACAATACACGTTCTGAACACTGACATATTTCACACTACTGATCACAAAGATTCTAAGAAATTCTTTATGCAATGCAACAAACGCTTGTACTGTCCCACATGGAAAGTAAATGCATTTCAAATACATTGTAAAATGCATTACGAATTGCAAAATATATTGCAAATGTATTGGTCGTTTTTACTATATAGCAACGCTTTGGTATTTTATGAAATATTTCATGAAATATAAATTGTAAAATGCATTCAATACAAACAGAATATATTACACAATGCACTACCATGCATTCGGAAATGCATTTTCAAATACACTGTATATTTGTCAATTCAGTTTGAAACTAAATTTGTCTCAATCTACATACATTTTAAAATATATTTTCCAACGCATGTCTTATAAGGTATTTCTAAGTGCATTACCATTACATGTGGGGTAACAAAGCCGAAAACCGAATTATGCTGAATATCTCTTTCAAAATATCGATGATAAGTGGGGCACTGCTTTAATAAACACGAACTAGAGAAACAGACAAGATGGCCGCCACTGCCTCACACAGACGAATTAGCTGTCCATATTGAATCCACTTTTAGGGAATTGAATAAGCAAAAATAAGTATGTTGCATAAATGCTGAATATCTGCAATAAACAAAGTCAACCATTGTAAATCGTGGATGAGTCCATAATTGATAAATAAACTGACGAAAGCGATAAATTCCTCAGAAATAAATTGATCAACATAATTTTAACCAAAATATCACATTTCCAAGCAATAAACTTATTACCAACTTGCTAAACTTGATCAGTACTTTGACCAAGACTACGTTCAACCAACTGGGGGAAACTTACAGTAAGCAAAATACTTTTTTCTATTGGCTGGAAACAGCAGAGCGAAAAGTAAACATTGGACCCTCCGATGAAATTCTGAAGTGAGATCAACTGGAGAGGAAACCGTAAGTAAATTAATGAACTAAGTTGCCTTATTTTCCAGAGAAAAGGATCAAGAAGACGTTCTTCCCACCTTGAGCTGGTCATGAGGTTCCAGATCCTCCAAGGGGAGTTTATGGATAACGATGGCAGTTTCATGAGCCTATCAAATTGGAAGAACATTCAGAAAATGTTGCGATCCAGGAGGTCAAAAATTACATTTCAGAAACATTTTCAGGCGTCCTGACCTTTTCGTGCACAACTGCAGCCATCCAGATGACGCTGACCAAGGCTGCGAACTGGACGCTAAACCAGAAGAAGAAATGCCAGGAGAAGAGCGATTCACCGTTTAATCGACAGAAGGTCTTGATCAGCAGTTGGATGATGTAAGTCAGAACGAAAACACCCAAAAAGAGGTTGAAAGTGCAGTTTGCCACATCCACGAGATCAACCACCACGAAGTAGTTGTGGTAGAAGTTGCCAAGATGTTGAAATCTATTTGCCGAGCGATGGTCAACGTGGTCAATGATCCGGGTATTCAGCACAGAAAAGAGCTTGACGATGACCAAACAAATCAAGACGAATGTGGTGACACAAAAGTTGTGCACGATAACTTCGAGGTAAAAATTTACTTGCACTGGCACCGAACACAAGACTCCTTGATGCGTGCTCAAGGCTGCAAAATACAGAATGAATTCAAAATTGCAAGTGGTCAGCATTGAGATTTGCATATTGTAATGCTTACCAGTGAATTCTATCATCATCAACATGGTAGAAGCTATGACAGCCACCGAGCTGTAATGTTTCACACTTCTTTCCACCTCAGTTTTTTCACTGTCGAAAAGTCTTACTTCGTCCCATGACCTGTAGAGGGCTTGAAAGCCACTGGTCAAGTAGGATGCCGCAAAAATGACAACAGCCATGACCCCATTCCGGATTGACCATGCAGAAGTGGACATACTACTAAGAGAGTCTGGCCCGATGATACTGCTTGAAGACTCCATCCAGAATTTTACATTTTCAATTATTTTCAAAATGGACAAGCCTAAGAAAGTCAGTGTCATGAAGGCAGAATACACCTTCCACTTCTGCTTCAGCACATGACAGTACCAGGTTGTAGATTTTTGGCATTGGTCACCGTCTGCGATCTCGTAGTGGTACATTCCAAAAAATCTCAGCAAAAGCAGATATCGATGCAGCAGTTTAGGAAGGGGCTCTAACTGATGAGTACACTGAGGATTTCGAGTATTTTTGAAAAGTTGGATTTTGGTTGTCATTTTGTCCAACTCGACCCAGAGACAATGAAATCGTATTGAATTTTGCAGCACCAAACGATGTCAGTGTGGGCTAAAACGCATGACGTATTCATACGAGTTTTATTTTCGGAAAAGCATTTCCAAAGGCAATCAAATTAATTAAAGTGCAATAACATGAACGTTCACCAGCCTCTTGCAACAAGTCGCTGTCATGGTAACTGCCAGCACAATTTGGAAAAACAACCGTTTGCATTTTAATCGTTAAGTGCACAACATTTGAATTGGCAATCGAGTTTTCTTGTGAAGAAATTGAACAATCATTTAATGAAATTATTTAGTGAGATAAAACCGATCAGCCACCCTACATCAAGTGACAATTCCACGTGATAAGAGATGCTTTGGACGAAAATGTAATTTTCGCAGTTGCTGAAACATGTGAGCCGACAAATTGTCTCATTTGAGAAACGATAAAATAATAACGTGTGATATACAGTACATTATTCTGAAATCGTAGAGAAGTCCATGAGTAGATGAGAACCATCTTCTCCCAATAGTAGTCTTATTTGAATTGATACAAGATTAGCGTGTAGGTCACATACATGCTGGTTAACTGTAACAGTTCAAAATAAAAAGGTTAACAGTTCACGTTAACAAAAACGTGAGGTTATTCTATTGCCCAAAATTTGGGATGAAGGATGGTGCAAAGCCAACAAAGTTGAAAACGTTTTCTCAATCAAATGAAAATGTGACATCACGTTGAATGTAAATAACTCTAGGTTTTCAATTTAATTATGGTTATAACTTACAGAGAATATTAAGCCATTCGTTATGGGTTGCACTTTAAATAGAGATATACAAATAACTCCACTACCGAGAAAGCACCTAAAAGAGCACACCTGCAAGAAGGACAATCGTTACATGTATATAAGCATTCTATTGGTAGTAATTGATTGAATACATGTATAAGCAGTGCATGCATGAACATCATAAATAATTCAAATCGTAGATCATGTCCCATACCTTGGACTCCAAACGTTGAGGAAATAAGTTAAGATCCATTTTGTGAAAAACAGCAAAACAGGTATGAGCCTAAGAAGCAGCAAAGAACCAATGATATACCAATTTCCACTTTGCCTCATTTGCCAGTGTGCAAAATAACACAGTGCAAATTTAAAACTGACCTGCCTATGTACCCTAGAAGCTGCCCATAGCACAGCACACACAACCAGAAATTGGCGACAGAAATGCACTGCGAATAACACGTAGCCTACGCCCGACTCAGACGGATAAAGAAGAACAAAAGTTCGAAAAATAAGTTGCAAAAGGGAAAAACAAACGTAGATTCCCAAATGCACATTGACAGTCTCTTCAACCACATTAACCATTTCGACAACCAGGACGAAATTACGATAAAAATCATCGAAATCGAATTGATGGGAATTCGGTGATCGATAAAAATCAAAAACCCGCTTGTTCAACACTTCGAACAATTTGTGCAATGTCTGACTGATCAAGATAAGAAAAGTACACAAGGCTAACTCTATTCCGTAGAAAAGCCCATGACTAGCACAGTGCAGTGGCAGGGGGCTACTGAGCTGATAAACGTTGGCTTGAGCTACGAATACTTGAAAGCAAAAATAGAAATAGAAATTAGCATTAATACGATGCAATTTTAAAGCACTTCAATCGAGCTTGCTAACTCCCAATACTTGTAACTGTTCACAACAATAGTTTTTCTAGGGCGTCTAGCGTCTGCCTGAATTTCCAATCGAATTTCTTTGACTTTTCCAGGTTTTCCAGGCACGTTTCGAAATATTGTACGACAATTTAAAAGAAATGTTTTTAAAGGATTTAACATACATTTATTTGCACCAGAAATTGCCATCTATCACATTGAAATCAAGAGGTCCTCACCTATCTTTAAGCTTCTTTTAGTTCCTTTCAAGATTTTAGTATTGAAAACACTTAAATCAAGTTGCAATCTGTGACGGGATACTGATGCTAATGTATTTTAGCAATCACCAATACTGCATTTTTGAGAACTTTCATCCTTCGAAATTTGACAAATTGTTAATAATAATAGAAAGCAGTTAATGTTTTTTAAATTAGATCAATATAAGAATTGGTAAGTATCATTTCGATAATTTCATATGCAAGTACTGTATCATTCGAAGTCTCAGATTCGACGTAAGCGAAAAATAGTTTTAAAATATTATCAGAATTACATGTAATTGATTTTAGGATATTTTTCTTAAAAGGGAATAATGGGATTATTTTTTTTTGAAAATCAAAGATCACCAATAATCCATTTTAGTGGACTAGGACATATTAACGATGATGGAAACACGTAGACGAAATATTTAGAGAACGTCGTTCACAAATGTCGAACTTTAACCAAAAATTATGGAACAAACATTATTTGTTGATATTTGCACACCCTGGACCATCCAGATCCCCCATTCAGCTTTTATATTGCTTTTCTGAGAGACGCCCTACTAATCAAAATTGCTGTAACAACAGATTTTCAGACACTATCAATTTCCCTGATTTTTATAAGTTTCCAGTGAAGCTTCGAAATATTCGAATATTTAACTTTTATGCTGTTTTGAGGGAGTCCATTGAGCAAGAACCGGTACGTCACTCATCAACCGCATGTCACTCTTACCAGTAGACTGAAGTACGTTCATAACCAAGAATGCAGCAGCAGTTCCAAGGGCCCAGGACCTACAATTGCGTTCAATGCTCAGAGCCTCTTTTGGGGAAAAACGCAACTGGCCCCAAAAGTGGTAAAAATCCGGAAAGCCACCTGTGGGTCGATAGGAAGCTGCAACCACCACGACCATGGAAAATATAGCTTCACATTGCGTAAACAATGAGCAAATAAACCTTATGTTGTAGTGGTCCAAGCTTGAGATGAATCCAGTGTAAATGAGAGGATTTTCTATAATTGCACCAAAACACACAATGGAAAAACCTAGGCAAAATACTGCAGAGTATATTTTCCACCCGCTGCATGTCTCATTCGCAACATCAGGGCTCCAGTGATAAATGCCACAAAACCTCATCAGAAAAAGGAATGGCGACCAGAGATCATGGGCAAGTTTCAGGGGCTGTTTGTCTTCAACAACCCATGGCATATAAATCCGCATTTTAACAACTGAATAAATCGTGTGGTAACGCAATTCGGTTAGCAATCTTTGTACAAGCGATGCTGGTGTGATAAAGAATTGCAGTTGGAAAATGCTACCAGAAAACTATATAGTAATGGAAATGTTTCAACTGCATTTCATATAAATTACACGGAAACGTACTTTATTTCCTAACTAAAATAGCAAACAAGTGATACCATAAACCATAACGTCAAAAGCCAAATATTTATACTGCTAAAACATATAACCAGACTCCCTGACTAATTAAGTGGATGGAAATACTCAAGCAAATATTCCAAGAATGCATGAAAACTAAGAAACCTTTGGGTTGTTTCAAAATTAATTTGAATTATACTCATGTTCAAGTATAAGGGAGTCATACTTTCTGCAACACGCGACGTGTCAATATTATTTTATCACATGCATCGATATAGGGAATTGGCAAAGTGCTCTTAAACATATTATTATTGATAAATGGGGTAATAACATTAACATCCATAATTCCGTATTGACTAAACAATGATCAGAATAAATTATTGTTGCCCTGTACCCATTTTATGGGTCCAATATGGTTTCGAGACAATAAATGTTTTCAAGGCTATAATTACGAATGCATAACAGAAGCCAATGAGGGACATAGAATGATGTGTATTAATGAGAACACGTGTACATCAGGTCGTTCGTTCATGCAAACACTTCAAAAATTGCCACCAGATGACCTTTAGGTGCCCGAATCGCGTCACTTTTCAAATTGAACAAGTATGATGATATACGTCAAATATATGCTGGCAATCTGAAATACAAAAATTTTCAAGTTTATGAATTAGGATGTCGCCAAAGGGGTGTTGTAAAATATCCGAAAGATTTAGTAATTACTGATGTCAGAAGACGACGAGTAATAGGTTGCACTCTGAACAAAGACAGGCACACTGTTGAATTTCCAAGAAAGTTTTGCATTGACAGAATCTAAGAAACCGATAAAAAAGAAACGTTATAGACCTATTTATACTGTATGTTACCAACATGCTTCTTAACCCGTAAGGGCAGTTGTCAAATTCCATACAGACTTGAGAACAAGTGAAAAATATTCATAAAAATATTTCCTTTTCCCATAACTTCCATCTAATTGATAATTATGATATTTAAAAATGTCACAACCATCCAATAATATTCACCTCATTTTGCTGAGAACTGGAAAACCTTCTCATCGGAAACTTGTGAAAAGCAACGCTCGAACCATGAGCCTGTATAGATGATGAAAGAAATGGACATTTTGGAAATGTGCATTTTCGTTAAATGCATAGTCTGCACTTGTGTTTAAGTATCCAATACAATTATTACCGTTAGATGAACATTTGACGACAGCCAGAGCAACACTGTCAGTATCGCAAACTGTCTCAATGGCCAAAAAATCAGAAACACCATGTTGGTCAACCCCTGCATAGATCCACAGAAGCTCATGTATGTTTTCAGAATCAGCTGAACAATGTAGATCATGACGAAGAAGCCCAGGTACACGTTGAACATGTGGTCGACCACATCCACCATGTCGACCACTATGAAGTAGTTGGTCCAAAAGCTGTTCAAGTCGTCGAAGCCCTCGCCACGTTTCAGATGGTTCAATACACGCTTGTTCAACATAGAAAATAGTTTGGACATGGTTTCACAAACCAAAACGATGAGCACAACAGAGTTGATTTCGACCATGAACCATATGTAGTAGCTTCCAATGTTCAGGAAAGAGTGAGTGTTGATCCAAATATGGAACACCATACAAGCTACAGAAAGGTAAACAGAAAAAGTCACACCCAACCCAACAATGTAATGTTCGCTTCAGCTGCCCCTAACGGTCAGGCAATCACTGCTAGCATTCGAAAAGTTAGGAGAAGCCCGCTTTCATATATGTATAGTAGTCCCTGCTGCAAATGAACACATGACAATATCTAAGTGAAAGCTGCTTTCACAGTTGATGAGTGAGTGACGTGATGATTCCAGGATGCATATTGAGCGCGAAATTGCACGTCACGTTCTTGATGCATGCAAATCTAAAATTTAACCATTGAAGTTAGAACAAAAAATCGAAATAGGAAGCTGTAGAACGTCATAAAATTAGTGTAAGTGTGCATTTGCGGTATTATTTTTATCACTCTACAAACCTTACATCAATGAGGGCAATGCCCAGGACAAATTCTATCTCAGTCATAAAGGCAAAATACATTTTGGGTAAATATAACTTACATTATCAGTTGCTCACAACAAAACATACCATCAAAATCAAAGAGTCTCTACATTATGTTTACTGTACATGATCACAATTAATAGTCACATCATGTAGAAATTAATAAAATGGGCGCTTTGTTTGTTCATGAATTATGGCATCGAAGGAAACCCGAGAAATGGCATGGTACCGTAGAAACGAGCCAGTTTGCAGCAATGCATTTGTGAAATGCAGGGTTGAATATCAGCGAGAAATAAGCTTGTCAAATTCAGGGTTGAATATCTGCGTGAAATAAGCTTGTCAAATGCAACATTACGATAACTGAATCAAATGCACTAATTACGCTAATTTTCTGACGCTCAACAACTTTCTAATTGGACTTTTCGCCCTATCTGTAGCGGTTAAAATTTTACATTCGTACGCACCACGAACGTGACGTGCAATGTCACGGGTAATATGCTTCATGCAATCTTCACGTTACTCTCTAGTCAACTGTGAAAACAGATTTTACCAACATATAGCGGTCGACATATTGAAGATATTTGAGAGGCCCAGACATATGCCTCACCATGTATATAAAATGCGCACATTCAGAGCAGGGACTATGCTAAAGTATACCCTGCATTACCCATCCCTTAACTAGTGCTTACCCATGCATTCGCCAATCAGCAAAACGATTGAGAAAATCGATGCCACTCGTGCAAATCTCTGAATTTGCGTTTCGATTTCATCAGCCTCAGCTTGGGAAAATCTCATCCTTGCCCAAAGTTCGAAAAATTTCTGAAACCCAGTTTTGCAGTGCGATGCTGCAAACATAGTGGTCAGCACGACAATGGTGTGAAAATTGGAGAGAAATCCAGCTGTGTAAGACATGGTCAAGAAGTCGAAGGCAGTCCTCTGTCTTTGTCCAAAATGCGCCATTTCGACTATTCTGAAGGCAATGAGGAAAGCTGCAGAGACACTCACCACAACAGAGTAAAACTTCCAAAAGGTCAACAGCTTTCGACGCATTTTGACCCCAGCAACACTGTCTGGTGAAGTGTAATCAACGCAGTGGTAAATTCCAGCCAGTTTTGATAACAGTACGCATGGGAACCACAAACTACTAAGATTTCTCAAACGTACATGCGACGACTTACGATGAGGTCTGTGCATTGCATTGGAAACTGATAACATAAGCATCGTTGATGGAATTTGGCTAGACTTGTGCATGGCATGCAGACCGAGTTTCAGTTTATGGAAGCAGAAAATGCATGCCATTCGACTAACACGTGTGTACAAGAAACTAAAATGGGCCAATGGCACTGAATCCATTCATGTCCATCCATCAATGGCAATAGAGACTTCACGTGCATGTGTACTTTTTTAATTAAAAGCCAATGAAAGGTGGGTGCGCAAAGTACTTTTGTCAATTACATGTCATTTCAGAGGGGAATCCATATCAGTTCACAATCTAATTGCATGAAATCTGCACAAAAGGGGGGGTTGAAAATAGAAATTCAATTGACAAAATTATAAGCAATGCCTCTAAATGTTAACACCTTGCTTAACCAGCACAGAACAAATAATTGATAATTGGATCAGTCCTTTGGACACCATTTATTATATCGCTTTCCACGTGGCATTATTTATTAGAAACCAGGTAGGCTGATGCTATGAAGCACGCTGATAATAAACGCTTCTGCAGTTTGGAAATTAATGTTGCAAACTAATTAACGCAATCGGCCTGCATTTGGAAAGTAAAACGCGCAGGATTCCGAAAAGAAATGAAATGTATCCAGCAAAACGATCAGTCCTTGAACTGAATCAATACGAACACATATGTTGTGTAGATGCTGGCAATCTACAAGAATGTATAAAAATTCATTTAATCCGAATTACAAGCCTTCAGTTAATGATACGAATGAACACATAACAACACTTACAGAAGTTAATAGACCTCTGTTGATGGGCTGCACCTTAAAAATGGTCAAGCTCACTTTAGAACTGCCCAAGAAGTTTCGAAGAGCCAAAATCTGTAAATGGTACACACGAAATCTAAAAGTCACCTAAGAATACTAAAAGCATGCATTTTTTAGATAGCAATCATATCATAGCAGATCATATCATAGCAGATCATATCAAAGCATGTTATGTGATCTGTTAAATGGCCTCATGTTCTTAAATGTGTTTCCAATATGTTCTAAGGATGGGAATTTAGGTCACAATACCTTGCCACAAATATAGATCACATATGGTAAACCCTGAATGCTCTGAAAAGGTGATCTAAAACATTTGAAATTTATTTTGAGCATAATATTTTAATGATAAAGAAATGAAAAAAGTAAACCACCAGAACACATGAGCTGTTATGCGCTCCACCTCAAAATATTCCAAGGATACTTTCAAAATGTGACTTAAGAAATTATTGTGGTTTCCTTTAAAGTGTTCTACTTTTTTCCATTTATTTATATAATTTGTGGATTTCCTCTGATCACCATGGAGCACATTTTTTATCCTAAGGTCACCTGAGTTCAGATATTATGGTTAATGTTTATGCACTGTTTATGCATATTATGGTTAATGTTTATGTTCTACATGTGCATTTTTGATTAACAGTGTAGGCTGAGCTGACACGATATTTTGGTGTTAAACTACTGACATCACTGCAATCATACCTCAAATTGTTGGGTTACTGAGAAGCTGTCCAAGCAAATCTTATGAAAGGCAACATGTGACCAATGAGCCTGAATTTCAAAGACACAGAAAACATGAAGCCATTAAAGTCTTGAAGTTTCACAGCTCTGCATTTTAACCAGACTAATAAATTTGGCTCAAACCTTGGAATGAACAAGCGCAGACATCCACAACACGACGAACAGCAACACGAATTGTCGAAACAGCTCGGAATACAAGATTGCACATTTCAAATCGCATTTTTCGACATTGTTGACAATGGCCTGGTAAGTTTTCATTGTGAGTTGGATGACGTATGTAAGAACCAAAGATCCCAAGTACACGTTCAAGATGCCATCAACGACTTCCACCATGTCAACGATTTTAAAGTACGCCCTCCTGAAGGAGGACAGATGGTGCAATTTCTCAAAACTATTGAAGTTCCTTGAAATTCGATTATTCAAGACCGAAAACAACTCGCAAATCGAGTAGCAAATTATCAGAATGAAAATGACAGAGTACAACTGCACAACGTCCTTCAGCTGCTTCACAACAACATAATAAATTGCCAGGCCAGTTGTCAGCTGGTAGCGTGTGAGACGGAAAGCTTTTGCTGCAATATCAAATCCAGTCAGACATAATTATCGACAGCAATCATAGTAATATTGAAGCAAAATATGTTCGCTCAAAACCATGCATCTACTTACCAATAGACTCCACAACCACAATCAAAGCACCAAAAACCACCGTTCGCAATGTAAATTGTCTAATCGCAGTTTCAACAGCATGATTTTCATGACAAGAAAGCCTGACATCCAGCCAAAGCTTGTACAATTTACGAAAACCTGATTTCTGATGCGATGCTGCAAATAGGGCAAAGACAATGGCCACAGTGTTGACATCTGACAACAAATCAAGAATCCAGACAATCTGTCTCACATCTTCCAGAAACATCAGGGCATTAGATCGGGAAATTGCCACCATGTCAAATGCCGATATGGCAAAGTAAACTAGAATCAGGAATATCGAATATAACTTCCAAATATTGCAGCCCAGTCCATGACCACCATATTGGATGTCAGTATTTTCTGAAGACGCATGGTAGCTGTACAAGCCACAGAATTTCAACGCCATTAAACCTGGAGACCATAATTCGTGAAGATTTCTCAAATGGGTTGAGATTTTCTGAGATTTCGACGCGTAAAAGCCAACTTTGGGATTAAATACATCTCCATAAACGTATGCCGCCATTTAGATGTAAAACCGATGCAAAACTGAACCAATTTCCCATTTCAAGACATTTATTCTTATCTTGGGCATTTGGAAGATATTTTCAATTCCAGCACAAATTGAACAGCGCTACGATCTGCATAATATAAAAGGCATTTTATCTGCTTGACATGGGACATCAATCAACAGATAAAACACTTATTGTAAACGCTTTCAAACCACCGAATTTCGTGGAAATAATGGGCACTGAAAAAGTACAAGCAATCGACCAAGTGTATAGACTGCCAAGTTGGGTAGAACTCATCATATGTCGATTTACTGAGTCCGGTTGCTTGACTTGTCAGAGCCCTAGCATATTTTTGACATTTTAAATATACAGTAGCTTATCAAATTTGCTAAGATGCACAACCAATAACATTAACACGACATTTATTTCGGATAAAGGTGAGCGATGTGCTATGCTTCAATGCAACTTCAGAGAATACCATCAGCCATCACTTGTTTTGAATTGTATTAGTATAAATAGATATGTTAAGCAAAAGCCAATAATCTGAAAAATAAACGTCACATTAAAACTACATGTAACAGTTGGTACATGTTTTTACAAATAACACTAACTCACAGATGTAAGCAAGCCTCTTGTTATTGGATGGAACTTATACAGTGTGAAACACGCCGTATTCCCATTAATAAAATGCTGTAGTGACATAATCTAAAGATGGTGAATACGAATCGTCACTGAGTCCACATTGTTAAATTCTTAAAGCATTTAACAAAATCCTTTTCCACTGTCTGACCTTATTCTGATGAATTGGCGAGTATTTTTCGAGTGGCAAAGAATGGATAATAACCTGGAGCTCCTGCGCCTATATTTGGAAACGTGTCCCAATGCATCATGAGCCCACTTGGCACTCAGAAACCAATCATTATTAACTTAAACAACAAACCTTCAAAGGTATGTTTGCACTTGTCCACAAGATAGTCACACCAAAGGTTGCGCCCTGCAAGTACCACATCCAAGTGAAGACCAGAGAAGACGGGTTGATGCCAAAGGTGAAACTCAGGTAAGTTTGAAATATGACCCACACGACACAGACGAGGGTGTTGCAACCCAAGTAGAAACAGAATAAATCGTCCACGACGTGAACGAGGGTAACGATTTTGTAAAAATTTTGCAAAAAGTTGTCCAGGTTGGTCAAGCTACCTGTTCTGATAAACTGTGTCGTCACACGTTCGTTCAGAACAGAGAACAGCTTACAGATTGTCAGGGTCAGTAAAATGAAAAAGAAGCAGGTGGGAGTTTCAGCAAGGAAGGCGAAAATAAACGGAATCATGGCCAAAACGAACCACCCTTCTTCAAACATGCTAGTTTCAACAATGTCCGCTAAAAAGATTGATTACAGAAAACTCCATAAGATCTTGAAAATGCATTGTGCAGGCTGTCAAGCAGTACGGTTGCAGAATAATATAGGAAACAGGAAATGAAAAAAATATAGGAAGAATACGGAATCCTTTTCCGAAAACTCAGCAAATTACTGCAGTTCTACACTTTCTCAAATGCAAATTTCTCACTGGCTGACTGATCATCATGGTTTGTTTACTTATGCAATGTAACATTTAATTTATTGAATTGTTATTACTTTTATTTTTTGTTAACTTTCAAACGTTTGTATTCATTTATGCATTTTGTGTAGTTAATTTTTTATTTATTTTTTGTGTTGATTAACTATCTTCTATTGTAAAGGTTTTGGGGCCATAGAAGTTCAAATTTGAACTTCGGCCACAAGAAAAAAAATGCAAATATTTGCTTTTGTTTCAAAATTTTCACCAAATATTTCAGAAATAAAATTTAAATTTTCACGAACAAAATTATAGAATGACAGATGCATTTTTAAGATATACTCGAAAATATAAGTAATCAACAGAATGTCGTAGGCAATTAGTTAAAAAAATCCTGAAATGATAGATTTAACAAAATTTTTAGAAAACCCAGATCTCAGATGATGAATTTTACACAGTGTCTACTATATTTTTCTTTGCCACAGCAGTTTGCAATAAAACATAGGAATATATAGGAATTTTTCTAAAAATATAGGACTGTATAGGCGTCCCTCAAAAATATAGAAAATATAGGAATTACTTGACAGCCTGATTGTGGAAAACATGCAGAAAATCCACTAACTTTAGTACATCTATCGTCTTACCAGAAATCTCGAATGTACAGGCAAAGATGCAAACAAGCAGCGAAATCCTCGCCCATCGTCTCACGCTTGCCTCGATATCCTCCGTCTCCTGTGAGGAGAACTTTAGCTGACCCCACAGATGGTAAACCCTTGCAAAGCCGGCTGGCTTTGTTGAAGCCAGGAACATGATGATGCTGACCATGCCCATTTCGGTGGACCAAATCAAACGACAGAATATGCGAATGAGCGAATAGGTTTCATCAAATCCAGCATAATTCACGTTTTGGTAAAGAAGATAATAAGGCACTCGAAATATGTAGAAGGCGCAAGCAGTACAAGTCCAACATAGTGAATAAGTTTTCCAGCTTATCAATGAGCTAGATTTGGATGCATTGATGTTCTGCACCACACCATCAGAGTGGGGGCAGTGGTACAGACCCACAACTTTCAGAAGATAAAGCATAGGGAACCAAAGAGAATGTAGATTCTCCAACCTAGTAAAATATTCTGAATTTTCATCTTTCTTGACCGCCATGGCCCATTGGTTGACCATACTCTTGCTGTCTATACCTCGAGAAAAATATATTTTCAATACTAACAACAAACGTGCAAGAGCGGTCAGACAAGCATTAGACTACAATAAATCATCCGGATAAATGGTAAACAAAATGCACTTAGATGCATTTTCTTAATAGAATTCAACAGCAGGGAATATTAACAAGCAACCACGCCTTGTCATGTAGGCCTCAATATCGAAAAATTATTCGCTGCTATCGACCAGAATTTGAAAGAAGCAACATCTTTTTTAATTAAGTAATAAACTTGATGCATTTTTGTCTATAAATCATTGTTGACCATTCCAAACCTACACTTTTACTGAAAAATTAGCCTAAATTGCAATATTAAATTGCAGACATTGGAGATGTCGGTTTTTTTCAGACGATTAGAAAAGAAAACAAGAACACTGGAAATAAATTTTACAATTTTAATACTTCACGAAATAGAGCTAATTTGTGTGCCTTCGTTCTATTTAAACTGGACCAAAATGAGTAAATACGTCAAGCAGAATCCGACAATCTGAAGAGAATAACGATAATGGCAACATAATGCTTATTAATTTAATCACAATTTGCATCATTGAAATAAATGCCAACGAAACTTACTGAAGAAACAAAACCTCTTGTCACCGAATGCATCTTAAAGAGTGATACGCTCATTGTTCCACTGCCAATGAAATGTTGTAGAGACAGCAGCTATTCAAACAAAATATCAAATAAACAAGTTGTTCCAAACAGACTATAACTATCATGTATTTAACGGTTCATGTATAAAATGCATTATGTATTCCTGGATAAAATTTAAATTTCCCAAAGCCCAGCAGCTAGAAAACAGAAAGCCTGCTATATAAACATCTTTAAATGCCAGAATATTTCCATAACTTCAAAGGAATTGTCAATGAGCATCCAGTTGAAATGTCAAACGAATAAATGACAACGAATTCAATGCCAACAGTGTCAGCTTAATCATAATTCAGTAAGTAAGAAACGTCGACACAGTAAGCTGACCTTGATTTGCTTTTCCAGGGGCAACTGGTGGATCGACACAGCATGAAATGTCAAGTAAAGTCCATTGGCCTTCAGAATTGTTTTAAAAGAAAGATTGTCTTGAAAAATAATTTTAGTTAAACAGAAACAAAAAACCTTAACATGTCACAACGACTGATCTGCACGAGGACTAACCATCAATGGGATATTTGCCCCTGTCCAAAGAAGAGACATGCTTAAGAAGATGGTTGTCAAATACCAAATCCAAGAAAATGCTAATGGTGAGATGAAATTCCCTAAGTGGAAGCTGGTGTATGTCAGAAATATGATCCAAACTACACAATATAGAATATATGCACCAAAAGCAAAGCAAAATAAATCATCAACAACGTCCACCATGGCAGCAATCGCATAGTAGTTTTGAGAAAAATTGTCGATGCTTGATATGTCACCAGTATGTCGAAACTGAATATTGATTCGGTAATTTAGAACCGAAAGCAATTTGCCGAAAGTTAAAAATAGCAGGTTAAGAAAAATGATGGTGACGCCTTCAACGAGGAACCCAAAAAAACTAGGGGCTACCATAGGCCAAAAGTCAGGCTCTTCCAGAATAGAAGCTTCGTAAATATTGGCTAGAAATAATGAAAATTGACATCATTTGAAACAAATCTGACAGACAAGTCCACACTCATGTCGTTACTATCATAAATGTTATTAAAGAAAAGTTACATCTATGGTAATCGTACAAAATAAATCACTTATTACCAGAAAATTCTAATGTCACCGCCGGTAGAAATATCACCAACAGGGTCCACATGATGCGTCTAACAAAACCTTCTATTTCCTTAGCATCAGAACGAAGAAATCTCAATCGTTTCCACAAACAATATAGTTTCCGAAAGCCAGACTTTCTGGAGGACGCCAGAAACATTGTTATACTGAATATACCCATCAGACAAGCCCAGATTACCTTTTCATAGCTATGTATTATAACTTTAAAAGGCTCACTGCCGATGTGATTTTTGTCAAGAAACAATAGGTATACCACTCTCCAGATGTAGAGGGATTCAGAGACACCAATCCAGCATAGGCAGTACAGCTTCCAAGACACTTTCTTCAAGCAGTAATGGTGCCATTTCTGCCTTGACTTTACAAACCGCTTCTGACAGCGGCCTAGATTGCTTTCGGGACAGTGGTAAGCGCCAACAATTCGCATAATGAACAGCATTGGTGCCAAAATTCGATCAAAGGCTTGCAATTCGACATAATCATCGTCAGGTTTGGAATTCTGTTCGACAGAAATAATTTGCAAGGGCATGTCAGCAAGACAGTCTGAGTGGGCACACGTGCGATACAATGAATAAAAAACTGTTCTACATTGCAAACCCCCTTACAACCGCCTATCATCAGTTATGTTTTGGAAACCCCTTAAGCATGCTACCATTAGCATATTAATCTGGCACTGCCTTTGACAAACACAAACTGGAAATTGGCGCATGTAAGTGTAATGCACTAGATGAAATAAGTGCCACGAAATTAATCGGAAGGAAATGCAATCAATAATGACAGCAAACAATTTGAAAATTGCTTTGCAACCAATATACATGTACATGTATAAAAGACTATTTGGAAGAGTGCAATTCAAAAACGAAAATGTTAATCTTCCTTGAAGTTTCAGGGTATAATTCAAGCCTAGAATACCATTAACGTCAGTAATTAAATCTAAAGAAAACTAAGAAAAAAGTTATGACAAATAAAATTTGATCATATGCCTTTACGAGTATATTTAAAGTACTTTGAAAGGATGCAAAAATACACACATATAACACGTGTTGTTTTGGGTTTTCGTAATAACTAACACAACTCCACAATAGAACCATTGCAAATCCAACGCCAAACAATACGTTTTAAATGTTCCTTTAAGCTTCTGTACAACTTCCTAATAAAAATCTGAGGTACAGCATAAAAATCAGGCTTCCCCCAGAGATTCGATTTTCAATTTTCTACGAAATTTCCCGGTTTTCAAACGAAATTACCTGACCACTCTGATCACTGAAAATGCAAAAGCATGACATGTGCTCATGTGGGGAAACGCTATATTAATTGCTCATCAAAGAAAAACAGAGGATAGGACACATTTACAGAAAGAAACAGCAAATTTTCGATTAGTTTTTCAAATTGTTATCAGCATTGCTTAATAGTCAATAAGTTTTGAGTAAACCTACACTGGAAAGAAACAAAATGAATTATTGATTTGTTGAATTTCCCTGACTTTTTCAAAGAAAATCCATTTTCCATGACTTCTCCCAGCCTTTTTAATTTCCCTGACAATTCCAGGTTTCCAAAGTATGGGGGAACCCTGAAAATGAATGTATTACACTGTACACTGTATACACGTAGTATATCTATAATTATTTATTAATATCAATGATTGATAAGAATTTACAAAGTAGCATGAAAGAATTATATTGTGCTAGTAATGCAGTTTGTAAATAAACAACAGCTGATGATGCTATTGTTATACAAGTTAGATGCATCACTACATGTTAGTTCAATAATCATATGTATATGTAAAAGGTTTGGTTAAGCGTTTACTTTCCTTTAGATTGAAACTGAATTAAAATAAACAGGTATGTTAAGCAGAAGCCAACAATCTGAAATCACAAACACAAGCTTTCCTAAGAAATATTCAAGATATAGACAACATACATATCTCATCAAACTAAATAACTCACCGACGAAACGAGACCTCGTGTCAAGGGATGCATTTTAAACAAGGTCAAGCTGACAGTTGTATTACCAATGAATTGCTGCAGCGACTGTAACTAATGTACCAAAAATCAAATGCTTCCAATAAATTCTCAGATCATTCAGTGACCATATAAACGTACACATCTTGGATTGATGCAAAGTACCTTAGACTGCTGAATCAGTGAAAATTCGTGTAGTGGCAAGGCGTGAACGATCAAACGGAGTCTGTTGGCCTAAATGGAAGGCAATTGATATTTTATAGACTAATAGAGTTGACAAAATGACCAAGAGTGCAGTAAATACTGAAGCTGACCTTTATGGGGATGTCAGCAGCCGCCCAAAGTACAGGCAGGATAAAGAAAATACATGCTATGTACCAAATCCAAACGAAAACTACTGATGAGGAAATGGCACCTAAAGTGAAGCTGAAGTAGGTTTGAAAAATAACCCATACGATACAGTACAGCATATAGGCGCCTAATCCAAAGCTGAACAGGTCATCCACGAGGTCAACCATTTCCACCACCGAGTAGTAATTACGGACAAAATTATCTAAGCTTGAAATTGTCCCAGTTTCCTGAAACTGCTTCGTGACTCGGTTATTCAAAACCGAAAGCAACTTGACAATAATTAAGGACATCAGAAGAATGAAAAAGCAAACTGATCCTTCGACGAAAAAACAGAAGACAGCAGGAACAATAAGTATCAACACGTGACCGTCATCCATCATTGATGTGTCGAGAACGTCAGCTAATTATAAAGAAATTTCTGAATGAATCTCAATGAATCGCAACAAGAAGTTTTTCTGTGAAACCTTACCAATAATTTCAAAAATCACTGTTGGCAAGCAAACCAGCAGCAGGATCCATGCACATCGGTTGATAAAACACTCCAGTTCTTTAGCTTCAGATCGAAAGAATCTTAGATTCCCCCACAATTGATAGAGTCTCATGAAACCTGTTGGTCTTTCTGAAGCTGAATACATCGCCAAGCTCAAAATTCCCATATTAATAGTCCAAATCGCTCTGCCATATTTTCGGACAATAGTTTGCACCGGATCAACACCCATGTAATCACCGCAATAAAACACGAGATAAATGACCCTCACTACATACAAAAATCCAGAGACACCAATCCAAAGTTGAGAATACGTTTTCCAATGGCAACGTGTCCAAACCTTTTTGAACTGGTCTACAGCTGGGCTAGAAATCGTGTTGGAATAATGATATGCACCAACAAGTTTCAATAAAATCACCAGAGGGGACATGAGTAAATCAAGGCGCTTCAATTGCACTGGGCATTCGAAATATTGCCTTGTAGGATAAACCTTTTGGATGTTCATGCTTACAGCAGGCATGTAGTGAGTATAAGCTTAGTAAATGACAATACCGAGTTAAACTTGGCTTGTTAACAGAACACATTTACAAAATTAGAGAGAGGACGTCATTCCTTCATTACAATGTAGTTATTAGCAATTACACTTGAAAGCAAAATTATCAGGCGAGCATTACCATTTGGCCTTCATTGCCACTGTCAACATACGGATGAGGAAAATAGAATGATTAAGACATGGGCGTCACACAATTACATCGTCCAATCCATTACAATGTTTGTCAACATGTTTGTTTCCAATTAATTTTTATTGATGACTTGTCTTTTACCTTGTAGAATCATAAAAGTGGCGGAAGAATGATGACCAGAATTTCATCAATAAATGCATTTACCATTAAAAAATTCACCACCAGTAAGTGGAGTCTGGTACGTGAACTACTTTCAAATTTCACATACATTATGTACATTAGGACCTTTAAAGTTGTACATCTTCCCATATTGACCACCGCCCTATGTGGATCACATTTTAAATAACCGGACCGTCACCACATTAACTCAAAGGAAGGTGACCTCTACATGACGACAACCTGTACCTCTATAAGTTGTATGTTGACCACTTGGACTATGACACACAATAGTAATTTACTTTCTGTATGTTGACCAGCACGGTCTCAACAAGTAAAGTCATGGATGATGCTTTCAAAACTTATACTGTACACCCCTGGACAGTAAGTTTCTAGGTACACTGTGCACTGGACATTACAGTATTTATGCGGTAAAATCACAGTACTTCTGTACTCTATGTGTAATTGCTGGATACATTTGCAGTACTTTAGCAATACTGGTATTGTATTATCAACATTTTAATAAGATTATCCATGAATGATTATTTAAAATGTAAGTACAGAGTTCATGCAGTTCTGTATATGTAATTCGGAACTTTCATTTTGTGAGACTTTTGGGGAAGTCTTGCAGCGAAACTAAGCTTATATGATATCAAGCTGCCAAATAAGTCGGACAAACAAATTCTTTTCTTATCTCAAACCATTATTGATCTACTGACGACAACATTCAAACATTAAAAAATGTGATACCATCAGTATACATGTGCCGAATCAAATTAAAATGTATTCTCGAAATAAAAATTAGCGATTATTAAAACCAAAGGGCTTGGACGATCATCAAACAAACCAAATCAAATAACGTTTTCTTCAAGACTTCGTTGTCATTCTTAGTATACATGTAACTTAAATATAGAGCAACTGCAATATTATTATTATTATTGGTAATGATGAAAATATTACATTTATTTTATGACCACAATGAACAATTTTCAATAGAGGAATACAGAAAAGCTAGCTCGTATTTGTGCCAAACAATCCTACGTTTATTTAACTTGTTAAACGGCCACCTGACTGAAATGGGTCACTTCCAAACTCAATTGTGTGGAAACTGCATTAAAATAAACAGGTAAGTTAGGCAGAATCCAACAATCTGAAAACATACAACATACCCCAATTTAATTTAATCAAGATCATTGAGGAAAGATGAAACTAGCAACTGCAACAAAATCATGCAGGCAGGCATATAAGAAAGGCTGCATCACTATAACAATCTTTAAAAAATATGCTCACCGAAGAAAACAGGCCTCTTGTTATTGAATGCATTTTGAACAATGTTAATCCCACCACAGAGTTGCACATGAAGTTGCGCAGAGAGTGCAGCTATCGACACAAATATGCAAATATATGGACATTTTCTAAGACTCACATAATAACGTACAAATTCGTTATCAAGAAAATCTCACCTTAGATTGGTGAACGAGAGAAAGTCGGTGTAGAGGCAAAGCATGGATAATAAGATTCAGTTCTGCCGCCTACATCCATATAAAAAGTAACAGTCAATTTAATGAGATAGACAGTACAATTACGACACTGGTCAAGATTAGTCAGTGAGCCTCATGACAGCCTGACAAAGGCATCAACTACAAAAATGCAACTAACCTTCAAAGGAATTTCCGCAGCCGCCCAAAGCTGTGACAATGTGAGGGAAATCCCCACGAAAGACCAATACAAAGTGATGAGATAGACAGACATCAAACACCCAGAAGTATTAAAAATGAAATACATTTTGAATATCACCCAAACGATGTGGATGGCGATGTAAAAGCCCATGGAGAAACTGAACAAGTTATCGGTGGCTTGAACAATGGCCACTAGGAGATAATAATTGTGCACCAAATTGTCCAAGCTGGGCACCCCACCAGTTTCCTCAAACTGTGCAGTCACGCGCCTGTTCAAAACTGAGAATAATTTTGCAATGGTCATCATGAGAAGAAGCAGAAAAAAAACAGTCCCGCTTTCAGAGAGTGCGCCCAAGATGAAAGGTAAAATGGATGGGAAGAATTCACCCATTCCAACTGATCCTAAATCAATGGGGACAACTGCAAAATGAATGAAACGATCAAAATCAATACATTGATTCATTCCACAAACATTTTGTTTCGATTATAAAAATTTTAATCAATGTCCATCTTCTTTGAACTTTCATAATTATTCGCTCACCTACGATTTCAGAAGTTATCATCAAAACGTATGCAGCAGCTGCCAACCAAGTGCGACATCTAACAAACCTTTCGATATCTTCTGCCTCGGCACCAGAAAACCTCAATTTCCTCCACAACTGGAATATTCTCATCAAGCCAGAGTTCTTGGCTGAAGCCAGAAACATCGTTATGTTGAAAACCCCCATGGCAACAGTCCAGAGCACGCGGCTGAAAATCTTGTTAATTATTTCCAAGGGACCATCGAAAATGACGTTATAGCCAGTATGCATTATAAGATAGATAACCCTCCAAAAGAAAAAAAATAAAGAAAGGCAAATCCAACAGAAGGAGTAATGCTTCCAATTCAACTTCCATCTTCGGCAAGCCCATTTCCTTACTCCAACTGCAGTTTGGAAATATGGTCTAGAATTTGTCCCGGGACAGTGATAAAGCCCAAAAATTTTAAGCAGCAGCAACAATGGCGATAAGAGGAGATCGAATCTTTTTAATTGTACTGATGCTGTCAGAAGCTCACACTGCATCTTCATTTTTAAGTGCATTAGGTCTAGGCGAGACCATGTAATAATAAAGGTTGTTCTGACGACAGTGAGGAGTGATAAAGTGTGCTGTTTCATGGCTTATTGGGGAAAGAGGGTGGGACATAAGCTTGCCAATCAAATTAGGGAAAAGCCATCAAATGCAATAACTCAAATGAACAAACATTGCTCTTGTGCAAACATTGCGACATCGCATTATCCCTTGATCTTAATTAATTAAATTAAAAGAGGACTATTTCGGAAAGCGTTGTATCTACAGTACAAGTCCATTCGATTTTACAGTTCTTGCAAAAATATTAATCTACCAATGAATAAAACCTTTGGAAAGTCAAGGGAATGCAAGAATAATTATCAATTATGTCGACTGAAACTTAATGAGAAGAAATAAATACGTTAAGCAGAATCCGACAATCTGAAACCACAGTCAGGGTTTAGGTATGGCAACCAAATTCTCAAAATGACAGTGTATCCGTGCCAGTGTGCCCTACACCATAAAACTCTACAACAAAGCACAACTAAAAAGGATAGAAAATATTTCACTGTGCATCTTACGAATTTACAGTTCCAGCTAAAATAATAATATATATCAATGAAAAAATCTTTATAAGGAAAAGGAGATGCAAGTGATGTTACAGCATTCAACTGTCTCAAGTATCGATGCAAGTGAAAAGTTTAACAACAAGACAAGAAAATATCGTAAGGACTTGCAAATGTCAACAGTCCCCTAGTAATTGGGTGCATTTTAAACAGCGTAAAACCCACTATATTATTACCAATGAAATGCTGGAGTGAAAGTAACTGTTCAGGAAATAGCCAACAAATTACTTAGCGTTGTAATATTTTTAATTTATCATTAAAATATATTGTAATATATAGTATGAACGTTTTGCCTTGGGATAATACAGCCCAAATACCTGCTAACCTTTGCTTGTTGACTGACAGAAAACTGATCGAGAGGTACATGTACATCATGGACAATAAGTAAGAGATTGACAGCCTATCATTAAAAAAAAGGAAAATTAACCAAATCCCTTCATAGGGGCACGCAGGATTTATGCCAGGGAGGGGCAAACCCTACGTATAGATATGTAACACATAAAAAATATAAAAAATATATAAATCCATTTTTTTCCCATACCTCCCATGTTAACCTGATTTCCAGGAGGGGGAGGGGGCAAACGACCCCTTTGCTCCCCCCCTTCCGGGCACCCATGATTCCCTTGTATAAAAAAACAAAGGAAGAACAACTAAATTATGCAAAGAATTCAAATAATGGTATAATCACATCAAAATCTAAAATAGGTGAAAGCACCATTCTCCAAAATCTCTCAATGCATTATCTACAGACCAACCTTAAAGAGGAATATCCATGAGCGGATTAGCATGACAAATTCTACCACCTCGGCGGTTTAGTTTAAAAATTCCCTCCTCCAAATTAGCATTTTATGATAAAGTAAACCTTTCAAAAAGATTCATGTTAAAAGCATCCCGTCTGGAGATCCTTGATCATCAAGGTGACGCTCTCGTCTCGCTGGAATTTCCCAGATGATTAGCCTTGAGCAAAACCCGCCATTCAAGATAATATAGCTTTTAAAAATAATGAAGGTCCCCAAATAGAAGCAGAAAATACAATCGGTGACCGAAACCATATCTACAACCAAATAATAATTGTGCAAAAAGTTGTCCAGGTTTGAAAATTCTTGTCAATCCTGACGGTCTGGCAGATGCCAAAAACATGGTTACGCTGACCATTGAGAGCGGCCATAATATGCGTGCTTATAATCTGCTTAACACGTGTGTTGTACTGTCTGTGTCTTGGTAACTGTCAACATTCAAAAACAGGTAAAAAGCTCGCCATATGTACAATGCCACAGACGCACCAATCCAGCATGATGAGTATATCTTCCAGTTTATTGTCCAACAACATTTTTGATGAAATGTTTGAATATCAATGGCATTCACGACAGAATCCGACCTGTCATTAGGACAGTGATATAAGCCAATAATTTGCATCAAGAATGACAGAGGTCTATAGAGCGAGACCAGGCTCTTCATCTGAAATTTTTTTTCCGGATTTTCGAACACAGGACGAACATTACTGCTTGCCAGAAAATTTCTTTGCAAGGCCATTGCTATACCATGGTTGCAGAAAACTATCACAGAAATTAATATTAAAGTAACCGTTTATTTCAACAGCATATGAAATTATCACTTGATCAGTTGACCTAATTGTATCAGTCAA
>JAQGAF010001023.1:0-36543 GCA_034687865.1 Kryphioiulus occultus | reverse complement strand
TCGGACAGCAATACTCGAGAAGAGGTCGGACTAATGAAAAATATCCAACTTCTTTAACTTTTTGAGGGCAATTTTTGTTATTGGTTAGGTTAGGAAAGACAAAGCAATTTGCAAGCTGCCCAGCTAAGCCTAGGTGCTGTTTGGGGAAGCCCACGGTATTGGAAAGTGTAAACATTTCCTACTAATGCCAACTTCTTCTCATTCGTTTACATTTGTTGATGGTTGAGTTCAATTATTATCAATAGACAATATCAAAGCTTCTTTATGGAGGTACTGTATTATAATGATGGAAATAGCATCACCGAATTAAGTTATATTTTCTATTTAAATAAGCACCAATGCGGAATGAAAATGGCACGGATATTTGCGAGTGGGGACCGACGCACATATCTTTAACTCCATTCCATTGGGATGATGATGCAGCCATTGAATCTATACTTCTAGACTTAAAGCCAGATATTATCCTTGCTGCAGGTAAGTTTGAATTTATATTATTTCTATAGCATGTATAGGATTAGAAATATGAAATTATCTGGGTCTGTTATGATATACATGTATATGGGTAAGACGCCACCCATATTAATGGCCAACTATCTCAGTTCCTTATTTTGGAATGGACACTCATTCTCATTTTTGGATGCTCCTACAGACGTTATTTATGACTTTTCCACCATCCACTGCTTGGTGAAGGTTTTGAAACTATTTCTTAAAAATACTACTCAAAATGAATATAGCAGCTCAACCATGGCTTATTTAGCTTGCACGCTAAGGAATGAAGACACCCTTAATGCTTTCTACAAGGAAGCAGGCAAGTAATCTGTCCATTAGAAAAACTTCTCAGTGGTTTTAAAAGTGTCTAATTAATATATCATAACACATCTCACAGGGTTTCAAGGTATCCAATATGAAGAATTGCATAACCCAGCAATGACATTATTTGAGTATAATTTTACTACTCCAATGAAGATTTTAAAAGTTTTTTTAAAAGCATAGTCTAGATCTACATGTGTTTTCTTGAATTTTATTCGAAGGCTTTTTAATAATTGTCTCAAATTATTTTTCATAAATTCTTTCCCCCTGATGTTGATCAAGTACATGTACCATGACTGAGCAGTAAGCAAATGTTGTATGACCTATTCCCTACTTTAACAATGTGTATGGATAAGTTTAGAAAAAGACAAATGCTGATATGTACACAGTCCTTGTTTTTATTTCTATGTAAGAATTCATACATACATATATACATTATTCGCAAGTGATACCAATGTTAGACTTGTGGCAAATTAATTTACTTAGCCTATTGTGAACCTCTGTTTCAAAAAAGAATAATAATTGAACGAAGACAATGGCTGAAGGTAAATTCATTCTGTAAATTCATTCCTTGTTTGACAGTAGCAGAAACACAAAGTTGTATGACTTTTTAAAATAGTTATGTGTAAACGATATATACGTACATGTGTATGTCCTATTTTGAATTCACCATATGTTGAGGTTCTCAATTTACAATGTTGTTAGCCAAACTAAAACAACTGCCCTTGCCTTTTTTCGAACAGTACAACTACATTCCATTATTTGACAAATAAATTGCAGAGCTTGGATGTTATATTGGCATCCAAATATCTCATGAGCTTTCACACAATGTAGCCGTATTTTCTTTCAAAGGTGAATGCTACCAATTATTTGCAAGATTATTTCTGAATTCCATGGAATGGTGCGGTAGTTCAAAGATTCGCTGGTTTTGAATCAAAATGTTTTGTGCAACATATTTCATCGAACAACAGACGAATCTTACTTTAACGATACTTGAATAGCCAATGAAGAATAAATATTAATACTGTTAATATTAATGTTTCAAGCTGTATGATAAACGTTAATGATACTTAGATAAGAAAGTGTATATCATTATATATTACAAGTAAGTGTAATGGCCAGTTGCACCATTTCCTGTTTAATCATTAAGTCTACAGGGCGTTTCAGAAGTAATGGTCACAAATTTAATGACAAGACCCATTTCTGAGATAGAGCCCATTTTCCCTAATTCACTTGTTCTAATGTAATTTAGGGGAAAGTGGGATAGGTGTTTGTTTTCATGAATAATACAACCTGTTTCATTCGTGACCATGACTTCTGAAACACTTTACTATTTCACAGCAATGCAAACGCCTCGAATACATCCCGATACAAAACGATTACGTAAAACCAGAGTTTGGAGCAATTGGCCATTATTCTCTATGGTGGGTCAATCTAGATCCCAAATAAACACAAGAAATATAACATTGATCATTCAACAGTCTTGAAAATGTAACAACAACGATCGTTATAAATTGTTAGAAGTCAAATTGTACACAACTAAAATTCCCTTAGAATTCGAAGCTGATGATCTTTTCAAATAGTTTTCAATGCTTTTTGCAATACTGAATTTTGAAAATCATAAGTTCTTCAAAAATATCTACAAAAACATCGTTCCAAAATTTATGAATGTCCAATGGATGGACAAGGATTTAAGGTTGAATGGTATCCTGGTTCAAATGAAGCTGTCATTTATTTATAGAATATCAAGTGACAGTTTGTACCATTTTTATTTAGTGTAGTGACCACTTTAATTTGGGATGGTTTTTTGCAAATCAGTTGGTGGGAATTTAGGTACCAGCCAAAATACGAAGTATAATTTGACCTACGGCGAGGTATTGAATATTCAATTTGTAGTACATCACAACAGTATAAAAAGGTATTACATGGTCCCATTTAAAATGTCACTATTAATTATTCTAAAGACTAAATGGTGTATGATTCAATGACCATGAATAACGGTTGTCATAATTGTGGTTATAGTTGCAAAATTCGTCGATTTAAATATTCGGTGGTTAAATCATGGATTTCATGGTTGCATCTTCCTCTTAAGAATTAATGGATATAACACTTTGTTATTGATATTTTCTGCCTATGAACTTTTTGATGAAAAGAGTGGTTCATTTTTAAACGTCAGCTATACCGAATTTGTAATATTAATTGCATAGACAAAAAAGGCCAACATTTGATTTATTTTAGGACAAACCCTGGATTTAACCACATTTTGAAACAAAAGGAATGCGTAGCATCGTCTCAGAAAATATTTTTGAACTGATATCAAATTGGCGTTGAAAGGAATCCTAGTCAAGGCGTGGTTTCACGGTTATTGAATCAAATCGCCATTTGAAAATTGCATTTACTTACATTGAAATCGATATATAAATGCGATTTGTAATCGCACACTTAAATGCCTATATCAACTAATAACTTTACAGGTGTTAGGCCATCGTTTAAGAACATTATGACCAGTACACATACTCTGGGTTCTCAAATGCAGTGAAGTTGAGGCACGTATAGTAATTATACACAGATACCTAATTATGCATGATTCTAATCAAACTTTGAAATTTAAGGCTATCATAGAGATCTTTCCACGTTCTCCGCACTGTTACATCGGCATCCTACATGACTCGCATGTCGGAGTCGTTCTTTCAAAGTTTTTCTAATTACTGAACATCGATTAGCTGTTTAGGGCTTTGCTTTTAGTCACAAAATATTCGAAACCGACGTCAAATGGTGCTTCTTGTTAATGACTTAACTAATTGCCAGGTCATCAAAGCAATATAACTGATCGAGACATTATTTGATTTGTGATTCTGGGGTTGAATTGCACGAAGAATTATGCAAATGCAATACATACATGCAATTTTTGCCCAGTAAGCAAAGTCGTGTTTATGCATTTACAACGAGCATCTGCATGTGATCTCGATACATCGCATTTCAGGTGTTTATGTTCAAAACGGGTTATAAAAATAAATGAATACATGTATTCTATAATGTCATAAATGTGGGTGTACCTATCAGATCAAGATATTATCTGATCTCGATATTGCGCTGAATAATATGTTAAAGATATCAGCTGATGACTTCTGTACTTGTAGTATTATCAGTTTTATTTTTTCCCAGTTGATCTGCTTTAATTTTTTTTGAAACTGATTACATGTATTGAAATTGTTTAAACGTTTACCAATATGACAGAGTCGTGAGATAACAAGCAACAACGCTTAAGATCATTCTACACTTTATGTGCTGAAACATGACAGGATCGATTCACATACAGTATGTGGTGGGTGATGAAAGTATTTTATAAGATGATCGTAATGGGGGAAATGACCGTCATTGAGCTGATTGATTAATTCGTTTCTCACTTTTCGAAGATGTTGTTTGCATCGCACTTCGAGTCATTCCCAATTGTAAAAGAACGCGTTTTACACTACGAACCTCGTGGAATAACATTCGATTTTAAAAAATATACAATATTTATATGAATACATGATGCCAATATGACACTTGTGACGCACTTTATATACTTCTATAGCAACTGTTAGCCATGAAACCGACTAGATCAGATATATTTACACATAGCTATCGATAACGTGTATATACTGTAGGCCTTATTGGAAAAATCAATGTCAGTTTGTTATAAAAGGAATAACGAAAATAAAATAGAAACTCATTCGAACTAGACGTAGGACTATAGTACAACAAATCTAGAATTTGAAATACACGGTAGTAGTCATGGTTAGTCGCAGTTAGGCTTACGAGATGCCTGTAAATCAGATCCGGATCTAGAGATCGAAGTCTTGAACATGCCAAGATTTCGGAAGGCAGGCTGATTTATCTAATTTACGATTCAATTTATTTTTTGAACGTGCTAGAACTTTCCTAGAATACACTCAAATACGAACGCAGTTTGCCAAAAACCGAATTATTTTCGCAACATTTGAAAATACACCCAAATACGAGAGCAATTAGCATGGTGGGCGTCATGGTCAAGTGGACCATCATTGGGTTATTGGGCCTACATTTTAGGTGTTTTCTCGTTGCCAGTCCATCCCTAAGCTTGCTTGATTGGCCCTACACCAAATACGTGTATTTTGATAGTTTGCTTTGGTTTACAGTAAATGTGCGCTTTTGGAATCTATTTCTATTGGTCATCCCACGGACATACTTCATTGGGTTTTTTGGGTAATTCCATGTCTTCCCACGGGCATACGTCATTGTAAGACTTGGTTGGCCTTTGACCCGTCGCCTCCTCCATGGTCAAAGGCCCGCCCTCACTGGGACTGGGATCTCTGCTACTGGCACTGGAGCGACGTGTGTCTGTGTCTGGATTCAGGCCAGGACTAGTTGCTTGCACCATGTGACTGGGGACTTCCAACGTGAGATCCATGTTACGATGATGGCACGGAGTCGTGTTGCACGATTCAGTGGACAGAGCCTGGGGTTTGGACACATTGAGATTTCCGAAATAGCCACTGCCTTTCTCCTTGCATGATGGGGATGACAGTCTGGAAATAAAAGACATTGAACGATGACATGTTGATGGAAAATCACTCTCTTTACCCAGAAATAATCTTAGCTCTCGTTTGTTTCATTTAGAATAATTGTAACATTTCTGAAAGACATACGTGAGATTCTATAAGGCCTGGATCGTACTGACTCTGATAGACTGAGCTATTGCAAAAATAAATTATGGAATGTGGCACGTGTCCATAAAGATGGCATATATTGTAAGTGCTCCACTTTTATTCTTAGAAAATCTTCGCTTTGTACAATAAGCCATTGTTAAGATGCCCAGAGATGATATACACTTTTACATGATGTGCAGCATCTTCCAATTTTAGCACGTAATAATAATAAACATTAATAATTGTTAATATAATAGTGTAATGTCCCCGTTTCTATGTTAAGAACTCTACATTCTGTACAACGGACTAGTTTTTCAAACTTATCCAATGTGGATTGTTTCAAGCCTGGATTACAGGGGTATGGAAAATTGTTAGAAAACACGATTGTTAGAAACTCCTGAGAATATATACAAACTTTTATATTTAGCGCAAAACATGCAGTAAGTTTTATACAAAAGGTATAAACTAATAAAAGCACCATGAAATCTGGAATCTTATTCGAATCTTATGTTATACTTTTTTTAAGTTATTGTGTATAACCTACAGTAGCTGTTTCTAAAATTGTCTGTTTCTTTTTGCCAATTAGTTCTTTGTTCTTTTTTCCCACATCCGCTTATGAATACCTTTCTGTTTATATTACAACCTGCATATTAACTCAACGTGTTTCATCTCTTGTCTGTTTTGAACGTTTGCAAAATCGTTTTAACCGACCCATCTTCTGTTCAACCAACATTTCTTGTAATTTAAAGTTTACTGAGCAAAATTGTCCCTTTTCCAAGAAGTTAGTAGCATTAAACTTTAAAAAAATATTTTCGACATCGTTCATGGCAGTCCACAATGCATTATGTTAAAAACATGCATTCGAACCGTCGTGTCCCAGAACGCATTTGGTTTTAACAACTGCTTCAATGTACATTATCAAAGGTTGTGCGCCAAAAACCTAAGTTTTTCTTGGTGCCTTATTTTTAATCATATTCTTGGTATCCCAACTGTCTATACATGGGTTTTCCTCTTACTCGTATTTAGCTGAACGTGTGGCAACTCAATGAATAACTGATCGATGATGGATTATATTTCCAGCGGTGCGTTTTGGAACGTTCGATTAAGTGGGCGATATGATATATTAAAGGAAGAAGTGTTTTCTATCTGCACTCACCTATAAGGGCTGTCACTGTTATCGAGATCGTGCAAGTTGCTGGCACTCAACGAATGATTGATGATGTTGGTGAGTCCAGTGGCCCACTCGTTTCTCTGGGTTTCGTTCCTCAGGTCACTCGTGCTTCCGGATAGGTTCGTGTTACTGCCTCGCATTTTAACACTCGCTCCACTGTTGATCGTGTTGTTGCCACCTGAAGGGGAATTCTTTTTTTTCACCCCAACCCCGAAGTTGAAGAATCTACGACAATTAGTAAAAAGGAAGGTGAATTAAGTCGTGTTACACAGATTGATTTTTTTTACGAAACGTTGCTCCAATTAAAATGTCGATTGAAAACTAAATGATTCCTGTTGGAATCGTTTGTCTTCGACATTTGAAATGCATTACAGATGGGCACAAAACGCAAATTAGAGACGTGTTAATTTACAAGGTTCCCCCAGAAGTAAAATTTTCATCCCTGACTTTTCCAGGTTTTAAAACAAGTTTCCCTGACAACCCTGACCACTGAAAATGCAGAAAAATAACATATACCAATGTAAGGAATGCTATATTTATTGCTCGTTATATATAAACAAGAGACAGGACACAAGCTTTTATTACAAATCAGCTAATTTAGATTCAAATTTTGTTAAATTGACAATTGCATTATT
This sequence comes from Kryphioiulus occultus, assembly GCA_034687865.1. Classification (NCBI taxonomy): domain Eukaryota; kingdom Metazoa; phylum Arthropoda; class Diplopoda; order Julida; family Julidae; genus Kryphioiulus; species Kryphioiulus occultus. Next base: position 29,257 of record JAQGAF010001023.1, on the reverse strand, counting down.
AATTACTTCCACAGAATTTCTTATCATATCTTAATTTTTTTTGTTAATTAATATAAACTCTATCATTGACTTTTTGAATTTCCCTCACTTTTTCAAAGTAAATCCATTTTCCCTGATTTTCCCTGACTTCTTGAGGCTTCTCCAAATTCCCTGGCTTTTCCGGGCGTCTTTAATTTACCTGACTTTTCCAGGTTTGGGGGAACCCTGTTTCAAAATATACATATAATATCCGTGACTGCGTTTGTTCGGATTTTTCCTGAGTTTCAATTTGCCGCTCGGCACGCGTGCTCTGATTCGCTGAATGGAGTCACGTGCCTATGCGCGCTGCGGTGGCGAACGTGGCAACCGTGGAACATCAGAATCCTAATACCTCGTTCAGACAGGAAACGCAACTAGTTCGAAAATCTATCGAGTTCGCTTAACGCGTTCGAGAAACGGCATTCCAAAAAAGTGGCGTTCGAACTGCGATCACGTTATATACGGGGCGTGCAGTGCATGATGGGAGATTCTACAATGTGAGAGAATAACGATAATTCGAAATCTGAACACTTTGACTTAACCAAATTAATATATAAACCGAAGAAAACTTATCAAATCATCGATCAACTCCTTGCCCGTGTACTAGCATGTACCAGACAAAATGTCGTCTCAATTGTTGAAGAAATTTACGTGAAAAATTAAATTGGCAACACTGCGTGACGTCAAACCGAACGAGTTTGAAGCCTCATCCCTTCACCCATCCTGACCGAGTACAGACTGCAAATTCTAAACGAGTTTCGGTGAGTAATCTCGTTTGAAACGTCCTGAAATCGTCCTGTTCTTCATGTGTGTTGCAAAAAAACTCAGTTGCGTTTTTTTTTTCGTAATTGCGTAAAATGTCAATCACTCGTCAAATGAAAGATCTAGCTCTAGTAAAACAGCCATTAGCAGGTAATTATGATATTGGTAGTTAAATTGTATTTTTGGTGTTTTTCAAATGCAATTTGGCAATGGGTCCGATGATTTATAGTGGCTTAATTCATAAACATGGCATGCAAAAAGCAGGCTGGTGTAGATTAAATGGATCCTCTTATAGAGGACGCCTTCGGCAATAATGAAAGATGATTGATTGGACTACCTTTTCTTGTGCGATGGCTGCACGGCATTGGCTAGTAAATTCTTGTAGACATCTGAGCGCAGAAACCTGGGATAGCTATCTTTCTTCATTAGAGAGTAGACGTGCTGCTGCGCCGCATCAAACGTGAATCTTGTGGGATTTTTCATCGATTGCTGGGTGGCTTCCACCGTCTGACTATCGAGGTTCACTTCGCAGGGGGCACCGGGAGCCAGATATTCACTGCGAGAGGGATGAACAATGAAAAATTAGATTTTTTTACGACGATGGAATTTAATAGACTGCCTTCCTACTTTATTGTTATTTGGGGGAATGCGTTAAAATCCACGAGAAGAAGGCTCGTTTGCTTACGTCTGCATGCCCATGCCCAGCGCCAAAAAGCCCACGAGAGCCATCTTTGTCGGGTTCTGCATTTGTGGGCGATTAAAAGAATGCGGGATAATGATTTGACTAATGCGCGGCAATTAAAGACCTATTAGTTCGCACCAACCGTGCAATATGGTCTCAGCCGTTGAGACGAGCCAGACGCCGTTATGAGAATGCGAAAAAGTTGGGGGATCGTAAAAATGCAGTAAACGTGGAATTGTCGCATTTGTTTTTTCGGATATACAGTACTTTGGTATATTCCCTGCTCCAGCAAAAAATCGGGGTATATTTAAGATCTAATACTTGCCAAAACCTAGCCTAACAACATAATGTCAGCTTTAGCTGCCCCAAACCGGCGGGCAATCCCTGCTAGCATACGAGCCGTTAGGAGAAGTGCACTTTCGTAGTCCTTGCCCAAAATTTGCATAAAAAATATAAAATAAAAGGACAAAATCCGACAATTTCTAGTATATTTCAACTCTAATACTTGCTCCAACCTAGCCTATCAACGTACGTAATGTCAGCTCTAGCTGCCCCTAACAGGCGGGCAATCACTGCTAGCACTTTCAGAGTTCTTACTCCAAATTTTCATTAAATGAAAATAAAAATTAATGGGCAAAATCCAATAACTAGGAACTATACTACAGTAAAACACATCCGGTTTTCCTCTTCTTTGTGCATATAATAACTTGAAATCTTCTAATAAACATTGGAGTTTGTTTGTGAAATATTTTTCCATGGAGAACTTAGCCATCTTTGGTGCTTTTCATGCGATGGGATAGGCATTTACAAAGGGCAAAAATGACCATTGGTGCAGTAGGGATGTTATTAAATTAAATGTTACGGTATCGAGTGATTAAGTGAAATTATCCTCAATGATCACGATCGACCCGATTTCTTGTCACGCTCAGATCTAAATATCCAACTTTGGCGCAGCTCCACGTCTGATTATAGGGTAATTATCAAATAATGAGTCGCAGGGTATTGATTAATTCTTTGGTAATTACTGTTGATGTTCATCATCACGATCGCTATCAAACTATCAACATTAAATTCAGAAGTCGTTCTGGGCAATTTTGCCAATGTGCAGTTGCACTAAAGTGTTGTTGATGAAATCAACGATAACAATCAAATAACATGGTCTAATTTTAAAAAAATGATACTACAGTAGCTACCATCGTGATAAAATGGTTGTCTCCAAAAAACATTTGTGATACTCTTTGAAATTGGCTGACTTACTTGTAAATTTCTTTGACAAGTTTATCCACGTTTGACTTGGACGTGGCATGTAGAGTTTCTACGGATTTCCAAAAGCGTACGTTTTCATGGCTGTATTCCTTCAGCAGATAACTTTCAAATTCCTGAATTCCGGTTGGGTCGGATAAAAGGTCGTGCAGATTAATGGCCCATCGCTTGACGCGTTTCTCGGTGGGGATTTCCACGCTGAAACATGCAAATATAAAACACCGATAAGCCAAGTGGAATTCACATCCATGCGATATGTTAATGTGAGCCACGCACATGTTATCGTTTTGTATCCAAAACGTGACGTCGTCCGTGATCCACGGATTTGAAGGCTGAGTCCCAATAACTGCAGGGTCATATTCTGCATATACTTCACAGTGATGGATCAGACTAAATAGCGATAGAATTAAGTATGAGTTAGTGCTGGATTCGCTGAATTCTGTACAGGGAATTTCGCCAGCGAATCAATGGAGCCTACCTTTCAACAGCTTGCGAAACTTTTAAGCGTGTTCGAGATAATGCTTCTTTTAATTGAGTAATCTAGAAATTAAGTCAAGTCTATGTTTACACGATGCCAATATACACGAGCTAATGCATGTGTTAAAATTGAAAAGTTTTTCAATGCAATTAACAACATCACGTTAGTTTTCTTCGGAAATGTCTTTCTTCTTCATGAATCATTACTATTGTACGTTAAGAGGTTAAGAGTGCAAAATTTCACTCTGCGCTCTTGCGGACGTTTATGAAACGGATTACTTGTTGGTGCACTATTTGCACCTAAATTGAAATTCTGGCGCCTTCGATTTTGATTTTTGAGGTTAAATTTGTATATTTTATTGTAACTATTATACACGTCATTTTCGAGGTAACTTTTTTAAATAATGGTGAATTTATACTTAAAAAATTCAACTTTTACACATAATTATTTATTAATATGGAGAATCTTAGCCTTTTATAATGGCATATTGATAACATTTCATTTAGTTATTACGTATTCGTATAATGACCGATTGCAGGTAACTAATTTACTAACTATTTATATAGATAGAAATTTTCATAATTCAAAGGACTTGATCGCCCAGATATCGAATATTTGTGAAATATACAGTAAGTGTTCGTACTTCTAGAGCAAAGTCATCTCTGCTCTTTTTCCGTTTTCTGGAATTACTTTGTCTTAAAGGCACAGGACAAGTTTCCAAGTTGGACAAGCATCCGGGCTGAAACGAGGCCAACGAATAGCATAACGTAAGCTACAATGCATTCGAATAATTAATTCAGAGCAATTATTGATCCTAATTTGATTTCGATGTCCCAACCTACCGGCGTCCAATGAACTCTCCAGTATGCTCGTTCCTGACTGTCCACCACTATTTTATCTAATTTCTTCCTTTCCTTAGCCAACCTGCACAATGATTAAATCAATGAGCATTCGTAATTGATTAAGGGGTTGTATTGTTATTTAATAAAGTTAATTGGGTAGATATTCTAGTGAATACATGTAGCTGAAACGCACGTGCCACATAGTGAAATAGTGCTATTCTGTTTTATAAAAGTACTTAGAAATAAGCTTCATGACTGTGCTGGTTAATAGAATTTTTGCAATCTCCATTGCAATCTCTGTGTTTCCTGGTGAAGCCTAATTGTCGATAAGAGCCCTCCTTGCAAATCACAATATCTTCCCCATTTGGTACTGGATTCTCCTAATGAGATAGGTGCATTTGCATCTGGATGTAACTGTAGTTCTAGCAAAATTCATCGCTGTCAATGACCTGGGACATTGCACCCAAAATGAGCTAATATGGATTTTGCTCGCGAACACGACAACCTTGTTGAAAACTATTTTACTTGTGAAATGTTCTCATTTTTATGCGACATGAATTTCTAAGAACGACATCACCTCCGGGAAAAGATCGAGTGGGTGGGTTATGGTTGCGGATGATCCATTTCAAAATTTGAGTTTGCCACGTGGGATAACATTAATTGAAAATTAATTAAAAGTCTATCAGGTTAGTCTAATACAGTATACTGTGTGTGATCTGACATTGGCGAGTCATTTATAATGAGTGTAAACAAAGGATATCACTTCCAAGTTGACATGTTCAGTTACCAATATTCAGTTTATATTGGAAGACGACAAAAATAGCCAAATACAATATATTAATTAGATTGCGCAGGTCTTCGTGGAATAAGTTTCTGATAGTATTTGATATACATTCTGATTGATTAATGCATTCTAATCACATGCGCTATATTTCAAATGAGACAATAGATTTTCCAACGACTGGAAATATATTGTAATCTAAGCGCAACGCTGTTAATTGTCATTTATGCTTTCTTAAAAGTAAATACTGTGTTGCATAATGTGTTTGTAAGAAAGTACTTTATCCAACTTATTTAAAGTATCCTAAATATGCCCAAAATACTATTTTGACATTCGATTAGCGAGAGCGAATGCATGGGCAACCGATTAAAATCTGTAGTGAGTATTAAAACGTACTTTAGTTGTTCTTCCGCTTGCATGGTGACGAATTCCCATTTGTGCGAAAGCACTTTTTTCAACTTATTTAAAGTATCCTAGATATGCAATAAATCATCATTAACTTATGCTTTGAAAATTAATTTGACCAATTTGATTTATTTTCCGTACTTGCTCGTAATCCTCCAGACCGTGCTTTTGTTTGTTTCTCAATGACCGTTTGACTAAGTATATGGCTTCACATAATGCAAAATTAATATCAGAGGAGCAACTTATTTTCTTTTAAGATTTTCATGTGAAAAATTGGTAGAAACTTACCATATTCTGTGCTATCAGGATTATTATTTTGGGTTGGCCAAAAATATGGAGTCTGAAATAAGATATAAAATAAGTGATGTGCATATTTATCACTTTAATTTTATTGGCAATTAAAACTGTTCATCAAGGGAGTTATGTCGTTATTGCTAGTCGTAGAATCGTGAAATGTTTAATTAATCCTGTAATTACTAACCATTAATGCACTCCAAATTTGACAATGTAGTTATAGCTTACACATTGAACCCGCTCCTTAGCAAATTTTATAAATCTCGCTGATAAGTTATTTATTCCTGATTATACCTTTCATTATTTTTGTTTTCGGAAGAGAAATTGCGAATAACGAGCAATTAGACCATTAATTTACATTAAAATACTGCACGATAATGAACCGATGACGTACAAATTGCTTACCCTTTCGGTACGTCTGCTCATAAATTTAATATTTAATTAATGGAAGCCAAGCATCGAGTGAAGGGCTTCGTAGCTGGCTTTCTTTGCGTGCATAAGATATTGAATAGTCTCACGGTGGTAAAAATTTAATCATTCCTAGGCCTGCAGTTAGTGATAATAATGGATAAAGTCGATTTACACTATATCTGAATTATTGAGTGAGGTGATAGCTTCGTCTAGAGGTTAACACAACATCTTAAATTAGGGTGCTAAAGATCTTTGAATAATATATCAAGTATATGGCTCCTAACTGGTGTTTGCTGTACTTCAAATTTGTTTAGCCAACCATAATATACGAAGACATTCCATACTCCAAAATATTCTGTAAATCATTAATACAAGTTCTTCCCTTATCAATGTATCCCATTTCCTGATGTATTGGATATTAATTTTTTCTACCTTCATTTTGACATTAATTTGACATTAACAGGATCGAAGCAACGAATTTAAATCGTTTTAATCCTTGTGGTACAAATTGGTTATAAATGAAGGTTATATGAACGATGCTTAAGGTAACGATGGCAAAAATCACGAATCATATCATGGCATTTAATTTCAACTTATTATTGAGTGACGGCAACGTGACCAATTTTACGCAATAAAGTAATCCAGTGATCCTTAAGTATGGCTGACGAGCATAGAACGTGTGCTTTCAGTGATTGCTCGTTATCACTGGCCCGATTTTCAGCACATGATGTAACCTGAATTGATAGCTAATTATCGGCTTTGACATTGTTTACATAGATTGATTGAACTTGTTCAACGATGTAGAATTAATTGCATACATAAATGATTGAAATACTGCATATTCTCCAATATTTATATCTCAGAATTTTCATATCATCGTTTAGCCCAATTTCATATTTAATTTTACTCCATGCATTGTTCTTATAATAAATATGGGGGAAAATATGACCGTCTATACAGAGTTATGTCTACAGACAAATACTGCGTTATAACCGCATGCTATAAGCTTACTATAAGGTTTTTAAAGGTCAGTGACATTCGTCAATTTACAATAGACGAAAAGCGTCTCCTCAAGCTTGTAGCCTTCGAACATGTACATTATATGTCAGGGTTGTTTAATAACGGCAAAGCGATAGGGTTTATCTCTCCTCTGGCATATATTTTCAATTGCCTTCATCTGTCGTTTATCAACGCTCAATAGAAAGCAAGCTGAAGCGCAAATAAATGAAAATCGTTTTATATCTCGTTGGATGCTCGAAATATTCAACCAATAAAATTAAAACACATGTTCAGAGGCTTAGTTATCATCAGTCATTTGATCGGGTCTGCTTTATGCCTAGGACTAGTTATCGATTATGTTCGAGAACTGTGTACATTTTACTGCATCAACCGGCGTTTTAATGTTTGCTATGGAGCTATTCAAAGTATGTGTACAGTATAAGCTTTGATATGCCGTCATATCCTCCATAGTTTATAGTTAAAATGGCCTCTGTTTAAATATCCCTAAGCAGGGTAATGGCGCCTATGGCCATGGCGTGGCAAAGAAACAAATTGTTAGCGTACTAATGAAAGACATTCACTGATAAAACTTTTGCGCTCGATTTATGGGCCACTAAATCTTGAAACTATGATGATATGCCCGATATGAAAACTACTTCTGCCAAAACAAATGAAGACGTCACAACTTAAGGTTAAAGTGTTCATGTTTTCTATCGCCCATTACGAGCAACTTCTGAAATATGCAACTGGACACCTACCTGAAATCTATAGTACGATCCATCGTCTTTAACTACTAAATTTTTGGAGTCAGGCACTGGGAAGAAATAACCGTATTGACATAAAAGATTGGCTAGATGTATTGCTTCAGCTGGAATACAAAGAAAACATTAAATATTTGTAATTTTCCCGTTTTTCGTTTTGTCTTATGTACCAGAAGTATCACAAATCGAGTTTTACCAGAGTCTTCTAATGTAAGCCTCTCCATTAACCACTCAATTAGGTCATATCCTATCATGGAGTGAAATAATATCAGTTAATAACCCTAAAAATTCTTTCTGTTAGCATTCTACTTAACTTTGCATGTATATTCGTGACAATTATACACCCATACCGAAACTATGCTAGAAATTCAGGATTCCCCAGACCTGGAAAATCTTGAAAAGTAAGGCAAGTTGGAAAAGCCTGGTAAAGTTAGGGAAAATATAGGTTTACTTTGTAAAAGCCTGGAAAATTCAACAAATCAACAATACATTTTGCATAGCTAGTTATTGGTTAACACAAAAGTCAAGAGATGAAATTGGAAGAAATTAACACTGAAATTGTCAATTTTGTCAATTTTGTCTCCTGTTTTTATTTATCAAGCAATAAATAATCGTGTAGTATTCCTTACATTGGCATATACCATGCATATTTTTGCCTTTCAGTGATTAGAGTGGTCAGGGACATTTTTTTTAAAACCTGGAAAAGTCAGGGAAGTTGAACATTTTATTTCTTGGGGAACCCTGAAATACATAATTATGGACCATCGGATGCCCACTCTTTCTTCCCGATATATTCCAGTACATTGAAAATGGAATAAAAAAGACATTTACCAACAGTTCGTTCATGCATTTAATTCAATTTTATTTTTTATCGGCAGCTAAAGGTTTTTGAATTATGGTGCAAGCGTCAATAACTCAATAACGTCTGAAAGCGAAGAAATAGCACAGAATGTCTAATGAAATGGTTTACGTGGGAGTCATATCGGTGCGGCTGAGAATATAATCTCTAGAACCATGCAGTAATACATCGCAGTATTTTATCTTTCTTCCCTCGCAAAAGCAGTTATTGTAAATCGTGAAAATGTTCTCATGCTTGACCGGAAATGGCGGAAAATAAGTGGCGGAGGAAGAATGGGAATATCCGCCCGATATATACATGAGTATGTATGTCTCTGATGCTAAAATGTTTTTTTTTTGCTGCTGCACTTTTGGTGTAACAGGAAATATTAAATGCTGACTCCAGGCCTTTATGGTAGGCAGATACATCCGTGTGGACATGCTTTATGCGATTGGTTATCTCGGGAGAAACTGGACAGCAAATTGCAACGAGAAGAAGATTGTGTTAAATAATGCAGAGTCATCACAAAATTGCGTATATAGAGTTTATTAGGGCCGAATTATCAATAGTGGGGACCTGGTCCTCAGGGGGCACGTTAAAAGTTGGAAAGTTGGACGGTTAATTAACATACTGTAGATAAAAATTAAAGTACTCACCCATAAAAACGCAGGGAAGGGACGTGAGAAATGTCTTTTGGGATCGCACTGGAACTCCCGTTTCTGGATGTTGCATTTCACGAACGAGTTTTTCCATCTGGAAACATTAAAACATGTGTTTATGGGCGAACGTACGTCGCAATAACACTCATGAAGATTATCATTGGCGCTCAGACGCCAAGTTTTGTCACGCATGTAAATTAATTGTAAAGTTAAGCGACTGCACTGTGAGAAAAACAAACATCGACTGGTTTTAAGCATCTTCGTTGACGTTAATCGATGATTAAAATTGTAATGCTGCAGAATCTACAAAGAATCCATTTCATTTCCGAACGGCACCAAGCTATAGGAAGACTTGAGTTTCACTGTGTCAGGCCAATAATCTATTCTTCGTTCAATATAATCATTATAACATGTCGGTTTCTTGGATTGTTTTCCCTAATTAAAATGGCTTTAATCTCGGTTACGCTAGCTAACCCGAGTTTCCTGCAAGGCAAGATATCTGAAGGGAGTTGGAGGAGAATAAACGATGCTAGGCCATGACATGTATAACGACAGTCATACTGTACTCGATGATTCTACAATAAATTAAACAAAATCCTCGCTAATCTTCTCGGAAATGGAGTAGCAGCTGGGAATTTGAAGATGGATCGAGAACAGTGAGAAGTTTAATCGAAAAGGGACTTCTCTGTAAGTTATTTGGTCCTATTTAATCGGAATTCCTGACACACGTTCTAGGATTATTTAGTTCGTGCCAATTAAACAACGTGTCACTTTGAACAATTCTGATGTTCTGTTCCACTTTCTATTATGCGGTGTTATTACTAAAAGACAGTGTAGGCCTCTAACAATATTTCACAAAGCTATTTACGTGTTCGAACGTGTACATGTATATGCGGGGTCGCAAAAAAAATTCAAGATTTGAAATTTAGGAGTTTTTGGAGAAAATTAAGGATTATTCTATGACTTTTAGAGCAAATTAAGAATACTTTTAGGATTTTTGAAACAGTCAAATATTTAGAATGCAGTGTATGTTAAAAGTGGTGTCAAATTGCACCTGTTCCAAGCTAAAGCCTGTCAGCATTTAACTTAGCACAGGTAGTCGGTATTCGTAGGATATTTGCACACCTCGCAAAAGTGGGCTTCTCCTAACTACTCATATGCATTGCGGGGCAACTTGTAAATACATGTATAACAGTCTAAAACCTAACCTGAACTATGCCTATTGGTATTAGATTATGTTGGGTTAGATCAGGTTAGGTTAGAAACTACAAAACAATTTGAAAGCTGCCCAGCCAAACTTACTACAGCCACATCCTACAAATACTAAGGTAGTCTTACAACACAATGTATAGGGCGTTTTAGAACCTTTTTTTACATATTTAGGAATTTTGTAGGACATTTAGGACGTTTCAGACTTGTTTGCCACCCTGAAACGCCACCCTGAAATGATATGGATGAACCAAAACTCCTGACGATTACCACCATGGGCCAGGATTTTCCCTCCAGTGCTGGTAGTGCGTAAATGAATGCGTATTTTCGAAATTAACATATGTTTAAATTATTAATACGAAAGCAGCAAATGAATTTAAGATAGGGTGATATGTTGTCGTATGTTATCAGACCTTATCTAGCTATACAACTCTATATGTGAATGCATAATGCGGACATAGTGAATAAACATGAGCATCACTTCTGCAGCGAAATCTTAGAAACAATTAATGCTTTTTTACTAAATCTTGTTTAACGATTGAGCGTGAGAATCTATAAATTGAGGATAAAATTCCCTGTGAAAGATGCGTGTTCGCATCAGTTCATTTCGGGTGGTTATCACAAAATGCACATTTGTGTTACGCCCAGCTTCGACTTTGTAAAAAGAGCATTTATCCATGAACGCGTTTTTCCGAGCGTGTGCCATATCCATAAATAAAGTCTTTTAAGCATGTATAATACAAATACACTCCGCACTTCCGCGTGGCAAGCAATACATGTACTCACTAGTAAACGGTTAGATGTGAGTTTTTTGCGCCAAATAATAGCGTCTGAAATCGCTTTTACCCTGCTTAAAACGTGAATGATGGATTTTGTGATTTTTAAGAAAACTCTTTGAAAACAAAATGATCCATGAAAATGGTAATGTGCAGCGAGACCAGTCATATATAATCTAGCATTAGTAATCGCCTTATTTCATCCTGAACTATGAAAATCTTGAACGTAGATTCATGATCAAGATTGATTGATGATTGATGATCAAGCAATTTATTGACTTTTCTTCATTGAAAATCACCGACAGAAAAATCTACAGAAAAGTCTACAGTGTATAATAGGCACTACAATGATTTTAAGTCAGACTTTTTCCTTGGTAGTTTTTCATGTCTTTTCTGACGCATTACTTTTTTTATTCACTTTGATATGAAATTGAAGATTTTGAGATGTTGCAAATTTAAGATGGAATTAAGTGCAGCTGTTAATGTAACTCAAATCATTTGAATGACCAACCCTTAATTTAACATGACACCCTCGATCCATCACACAAGTTTATTCCCAGCTTTTAATCGGCAATTTAAAGGCTCATCACTGTTTAAAAGTACATTCTGTGGAAATTTCTGAAATTCTCTCAGATGCATGGAATTCTTAGATGTATACGGCGAAAACTTCTATAATCGAGTGCTGAGAGCTAAGCAAGATTGGTGGGGTTTGACGCATATATTTTTATGGCGAGTTTATTACTTTTTTAAAATTGTTCAGTTAATGGAGTTTTCATGACTTCAGCAAGGCCATTCATCCAAGTTTCAGATCGATTGAAATCAGCTGCCATCAGGAGGCACATAAACAGGATAATGTTCAACGTTTGCTTGGCATCTTTCCATTTTTTGATTGATTTTCCGAATTCTGCCACCTTAAGCCACTCTTATAAAAAGCCCTTATAATCAGTGCAATCCTATCGCATGCTATATACATGGGCGTTATGCCGTTAATTTATAGAGTAGGGAGAGAGGCAAGATAGACGTGGACAAGAAAATGGCCAAAACTAATGTAGACTTCTTTATCCATCTTGTTTATTTGACACCCAACCCCATTACCATCGCTCATAGATCTGCTCTTGAATAGCGGAGAAAGATAGGAGTCTTGCCAAGAGAGTAATTTGCAGGAATTATGGTCAACCAGTTCATTTTTGGCGTGTTTTTCTTGCCAAAATTCTGATCGATAGTACGGAGACTTGCTGACCAGTCATACACTGTATGGTTATCCTAGCTCTCCTTCAATAATCAAACAAGAAGAAAACCTAAAAATAACTTCGGACTGCATGCCAGCGCAAATACATGTATATTCTGTATAAATGTGCATCCTGCGTGCTTACTCAACATACATGTATATGATGAGTTTTATTCGAGGAAATAAAATCAGTCTTCAATTCTGCCTTTCGCAACGTACATGTAGGGTATATGTCGTTCATTTTATTTGAAATAAATTCGGCAAGCTCAGAAGCCAATTTGAATTTTATGTGTTTGATTTATACCAGCCGTACATGGTCATAACGTTGCTCGGTTTATGCGCGTTTTATTGACAAACAACAAAAGGTCACTATTTATATTTCCCCTTTTCAGAAAATTGTGGCTTTTCCAGTTCTACTCTGTTTGTGTTATATGCTTGATGTTGAGCTACTCGTATAAATCATCGAATTAGAACAGTGTGCTATGCACGGTTAGAAATAAATAACATCTACATGTACATTGTATTTTGAATCCGTATAATAATAATTACACAACAGCGATACCACTATAGTTCTTAGAGTTAAGGCATTTAGGTCAAAATTCGTAAGTACTTGTTTTGAGGAAAAAATCCTATCTTCGTATGTGATATACACTTACTATATACAGTACATGTGCGTCAGTACTGTTATTGTTTCGGGGATATGTCATTTCTGAAAAAAATGACAAGGTCTGGCATTTAGAAAAAAATTGCATGTTTTTTCAATTATGAACGAATACAGTCGAAGCAAGTACAGTATATATACAGCTTATAAATAGAAAGTTAACAGGTTTCAGTTTATCGAATTGGAAAGGTATAGAGAGAAAAAGTGCTACGACTGGTGAAACCATAAAATTTTCACCGCAACATTTTGCATCTGATATACCTGTACATGTATATTTCCTTGCATGTGTTGACTGCAATTAAGGTGCGCTGAACAATCTACAGTATTTCTGGCGGGCTACAGACAGTAGCAAATGGGACGTTTTATTGGGCAATTAATTGATATCAAAGCCTGTCACCATAAATGCTCTATAAATAAGCACAGTTTATACAGTGCTCCTGGCTGGCTACCAAATTACTTTATTATATCCCCAATACTTTTTGTAGGACATTGATACAAGGGATTCAAACTAATTGACACTAAGGACGAGTATCATTGGTCAAACAAACGTGCTTTTGTGTGCTTTTTTGCGCTAGAACAGCAACTAACAGTGATTCTCACTTGTTTTCAAGTCTATCAACTACATTTTATATTGATTAATTACAGTCTAGGATAGGAGAATGGAATCCTTGAAACTACATATATGATTGTGACTGTAGCAATTTCTGTGCCTTGAAACAGAAATGAGGCGATCATACACGTACACTGTATTGCCAGAAGTAATCGGACACCTGCTTGTGCAGATGTTGACCAAGTTTTGGCTTCTATACATACAGCTACACTGTACAACTCTTCTGGGAAGATTTTCTACTAGATTTTGGAATGCGTCATTTGAAATACATGTAAATCCTCAATTCATCCAACGACACAGTCGTGAGGTCAGACCCTGATCTTGAGCAGTCAGGGCTTAAAAGTCTTGTGTGTACCGTTCACTATAGGATTCTCGCTATTGATTCGTAGCCCCATAACATGCATTTCCACTCCTTCATTGTTTATGACATAAACTCGACACCGCTGTATTGGAGAAGGAATATCGGTCTGAGACTGTTTCCCATGGTTTGGACTCTTGCTTCCCATGACCGAAATTATGAGGGGCACAGATTATTTGGTCATTCTGGACCATTTATTGCTACAAACGTTGCAACACGAGTTCGACCAACAAAACTATAATTACATCCAATTTAAGACATGGCACCATACAAACTTAACAGGCTAGCACATAACCCAAATAAACACCTCTTAGTCTGGGATGAACTGGAACGTCGACTACAAGCCAAAACACAACGACCAATATCAGTGTCTGACTTCACTAATATGTTTTAGGATGAATGGAGAAATTATTCCAGAATACATGTCTCAAAATCTAGTGGAAAAATTTCCAGAAGAGTTGTGGATGTCCAGCAAGAAAAAAAAGTGACCAAGATCTTAATGCTAGAGGAACAAACATCGAAACATTGCACACATGCAGGTGTCCGGTAGGTGGACTATTATCTTTGCACTGATGCTGCCGTGGAACATACTGTATTACAGCCGTTTACTGTACAGTATTTTTTATTTTACTTATTCGTGCCTTTTCGAGCAAAGCATGGCCATGTAATCGTGCACTAGAAATGCTTTTTTTTCCATCAACACCTCTTCTGGGTGAATAATGAGTGCTTGCATGTCGTTAAGCAATGCCATGCAAGAACTCTTAGAAATGCTCGTCAAATCGATATTCGTCCTTTTCTGCGAAAGACACGCGTTTCAGGCAAGAGCAAGAGGAATCATCGAACACATGCAGCTAGTGAGCCTAACCCCATTATAATGTCCCTCGCCCAATGCAACGCTGGCTAATAGCGTAAATCTAAAAGCATTCATGAATGCAATTGACTCGATTTCTTCCCTTAGAAGTGAAGAGCAGAATGAAGATGGAAGAGCCTTAGCGTTTTTTTTGCCTTCCTCGGTTTATTCAAATGAATTAACCGAAGATCTGTTTTTCTAACTTGATTAATGATGAGCGGGATTTGTGTTTCTCTATTTTGGACGCGCAATTAGGCATGCTCAACCGACAGAGCAAATATCGTCACGTATGCAATTAAACAGAGCACATTGAGTGCATGTCTAATAGTGGGGACGTCTCCTTTTCACTTTGGGTTGAACATGACTGGAGCTGACGTTGCTGCCAACTGTTGGGCCATTAACTTATTTAAAGGAATGTGAATGTACGTGTACAGAAGCACTCGATCATCTTGATTTACGAGTAAACTAACGAAAAGTTCGAATTAACACCGACGATTAATTGCTCGAATATTGGCGGGAAACAACGCCTGCACCGGGTTGATGGTGTTGACAGCGCCAGCCATAAATAAGGCCTTCCCTCTACTAGTGCAACATCTTGGAATTTATGAAACAGTT
The DNA here is from genome assembly GCA_034687865.1 of Kryphioiulus occultus. Lineage (NCBI taxonomy): Eukaryota > Metazoa > Arthropoda > Diplopoda > Julida > Julidae > Kryphioiulus > Kryphioiulus occultus. Next base: position 13,757 of record JAQGAF010001023.1, on the reverse strand, counting down.
TCGTTATAAATGCTGCGTGGCAACTGACACCCATATATTACAACATTCCAGAAGTTTACGCGTCAATTTCAAATCGATCATCGATTGCAAATTTTGCATGCCGTCGTTGAAATCGATGCTGCATTTCAGGAATGTACTTCTTCTTGACATGTCGAACAACGTGCATGTACATGTATGCGTTTGAGCTATACATGTACAGGATGTTGATAAAAACAATCCCTCGTTACACACGTTAATTAAAAAAAATTGTTAAAGTTATGCGGATCACATTTTGGTAAAAGGTATAACTCCTAAAGGTTTTTATTTCATGTACATGTATTTGATTCACAGGGAGTACCAGCAGGCGTCGCTGCGATCCCTAGAATCAAAAATTGCGTCTACACAGACAAACACTCAATATGGCCTTACATGGTTTCTACAGAACCTGCATGTGGAAATCCTTGGAAACCTGGGAAAGTCAGGGGATTTTGTAACTGAAAGGAAGGCCTAGGAAAGTCGGGGACATTTTGACATTTTTCAACAAGTCAGGGGATTTCCTAACTTTTAATTATAATTTCAATCCACACGTTATTTCATATATCGATCATGACGTTTACTGTGGTTTTTACATGTACCGGTAGGTGAAGTGGCCCTTTGCTCAATGAAAGAAAATCGCATTATGGCTGATCAGTTCCTTCTATGGCTTCAGTATGACAACGTCGAAATTTTCCAAATTAAAATATTGTAAATTCCGAGCATCTAATTACTCCTAACTAAAGAAGTACATTCGTGGACACTTTGAGGTTGTGTAAATTTCTTTATTATACGAATTCGATAATTGTCCTAATCAGCTGCAGCCTTATTGATGCTCTTCATAAGCTAGATGCCATTGTACATGTATCTTCAGAAATCGTGGAAAAACAAGTACGGGCGTTAAATCAAATATGGCAACTTTCAGGTCATTGAATTACTAAGGGTTTCCATAGTTACGATTCATTTACAAAAACTGTGAAAAACAACGACGCACAGTATAGAGATCAAGCACTATAGCAACACTTGCAAAGTCAAGCTTTTTTGTGAAATGTTCCTATCCTGCATGTCCTTGGCAACAGTGGTCTAAAAGTAGCACAGAGTTAGTAACTTCCAAGTGGCTAGCTTGAATTTATCTATTTTGTGGTCGAATTGATATTTTTGTGTGGTCGGCCATACATTCATGTTAGCCATTGATGTTAAAATCTGATGATTGTTCTTCAGTCCTCAATGTCTTGGTTTTCGCAGTATTTTGTCCAACCCTTTCATGCATTTACGGTATTTTTCGTATAGAGTTCAAACCTCCTCCAACTCGAGGAAGAGCATCTTTACAATTAATGAAATAAGCCCGTAGAACAGCCACAAGAACTTCGGGACAAGACAAGTACAGCGTACATATTTATGTATTGTAGAAAGAAATTGAAAATAGATGGTAGATGCGGTATGAAGAATTTCGTTTATTGGTTTAACAGATAACAACCCATCCATATAGAAGAGGTGAATAGACGTTTCGCGTGTGGGATTGATACCTTTTCACTTCAATGTGTTGTTGTTGTTGATGTCGACTGATGGTATTTCGTTGCCCGGCAATATAATAATGACGCGCCTGTTTCTGACATTGAATTCAACGTCAATAATATTGATGGCGTGGATCTAGATTAAACCTTGCACCATGCGCCGTTTCCATTAGCTATTAAAACGAGCTTGATTTGCCTTTAAGTGACGTCAGATCGCTACATTGATATTGAAAACGATGCGAAGCACACACCAAAGCATACAAAAAACGTGATGACGTCGGCGTTTCCAAGAAAACATTGGCCATCGTCTATTAAAGATGACTAATGAGCTCATTTCGACAAATAAACAAGGTTTAAAACGACTAGTTTGACGCCAAACGTGCTTTGGGTGCTATATTTGAAACGTGTAATGAGCCGTTTACCTGAGGCCACGCCAATGGGGTGACCTGTATAGGTGCTAAGATTATATAAATAGCACGGTGTGTATAGTTGACTCATAAATTGATAGAAAGGGACTGAACGTAGAAAATAGCCTAGTAAAACGTGTTTTATATTAGGAATTAAAGGATATTGCTGCTCCAAAAGTGGACATAATATTTATATTTAAGCTCTGCCGGTCTAGTATACAGTTCAAGAATAACACCTGTTGTAGCTGTCGGAATTTATCCTTTTTATTTATTTATTTTTTTACCTTGACTTAACTCAAGTCGCTAAAATATTGACCAGAGTGGGTCAATTTGTTGCCCGTATTCATGTGTTCATTGATGTTAAAATCGGTGTTAACCTAACCTATAATATTGTAATTTCTGATTTAGCTTCCCCTTATCGCCAGGCAATCACTGCCAGCCTACGAGCTGTTAGGAGAAGCCCACTTTCTCCAAGTTGTCTATGGTCGATCTCCTCTCGTAGATGGTCAACTCAGTGGACTCAGGCTCGACCTCAGACTCAAGTGAGGCAGTTATAAGCAGTAGTTGGCGGATCGAATGAGTGAAAGCGTGGGCGACATAACGGTTGGGTCGATTTATTTTTCTGAGCGTTCATTGCAAATTGCAGTGTGGGCGTGACGTCATTATTGCGTCTTTGTTCTCAACGCAAAATGACGTACGATGGTGTGGGTATCACAAATCTCTGTGTGGGCCCGGTGATAACTTAGTGACGCTCGTTTGTCAGCACTTTGCATGGATTTTTTACCGAGAGATTTAACAGAATATTTACCTCAGACCTTCCTCCCACGCGTTCACCGAACTTTTTGATGGGAAATTTGGTGATGACTGCTTTGGGTGGGGGTTAGTTAAAAGCTCGTTTCAGCAGAAAAATGTACACACCGAGTGTTTATTGTAATTAATTAGCGTCGGGAAGTGGTGGATGACATTTATTTCGAGATAAACAATTAATGAACAGTACAATATTGATCAGTGAAGACAAGCGAAGCACCATGGGCGAGAGTATACATAGAATGTATACAAGGTGTTTATAAAGGCTGTTTGCAGAGTTAAACATTAATAACAGGACTTCTAATGTAAATACAGGAACCTTATTTGGTTCATATGATACACCAACTCAAAGGGGTTTTTTTGCGCTCAGTACACTCTATTGAATTAGATAGCATTTCCCATTAATTGGGACAATGGCATTGGTCATTCTGGTCTTCAAGTCATTGATACCCATACTGGCGACTTTGGTACACTTTGTCTTTGACATACCCCAACAAAAATTTCCATGGGTGTTATGTCAGGTATGGAATAACTCGGCGCATCACATTGGTCGCAACCTGCCCATAACGTTGGATTGGCAATGGTCCGTTGGCATCACATCCCTGCACTTTTTGCGTGAGGATATCAATGAATGGTGTCCATGACTTAATGACCAAAAATAAGCAATGCCTTTGCCCATGTTGAAGGGAAATGCTGTCAAGTTCAACGGAGAGGCGCATACGTCGAAGTGGATTGAACGCGAAAAAAAAAAAACTTTATGAGTTGGTATATGACATGAACCAAAAAATGTTCCTGTATTTCAATTAGAATTCCTTTTCTTAATTTTTAAACTTGTAAACAACCTTTATAAACACCCTGTACATGTATTTCGCTAAGGAAGTTTGAGTACAGTACTGTAGAACGATGATTGCTGTGCATATGATGTTGTTGGCGTATAATTCGGACACACCCTCGAAGCGTGCTACCGGAAGCTCACAGGAAATGATACTGTACGTTGCCATGCGCAGTTTAGGTAATAATATCATTCGCCTATGTTGGGGCATGTCATGCCTTATGCGTCTTTTGCGTTTCGCAATTTGAAATTTATCATCCCACCCCCTCATCCCAGCTTATTAGGCTGCGATTCCCTGAGCCCAATAAGCACGCACACAGACCATGGGCGTTTAGGTTGACGCAGTTTACTGCCTTCATGGAAAATATACGTACTCGTGCACCAGGGGATAATCTGTTTCTTCTTCGTTTACACCTCCATCACCTAGCGGATGACGGGTGCAAAAATATCCGTATTCGCATTGAACATTTTTTTTTATTTAAAAAAAGCAATACTAAGTGGCTCTCTGGCTTGGCTTTGCCGCATGCGTCAAATGGCAACCCCTGAAAACCAGATTGCGTGCCATTTCGAGCACAACGCAGCCTATTGTTTCGTGATAATCATTAGTTTTATTGTGCGGTACCCCGTCATGAACTTTTAATTGGCCGCCATAAATACGCACGTTCGTGCGGGCAGTGCAAAACCAGCTACGCATTTTTGCTACCGAATTCCGTCATTAGCTGCAACCGCGAGTTAATGGTAAAGGCCATGAATTTCCAACCACGGCATTATTTACATTTTGTGATGAGGGAGTTTGAGGGGAGTTAAGCCTATTCCCATCCTGCAAAACAGCCTAGGCCACTGTAATACATTATTAGAACAGCTAAATTTATATTTGACCTGATACATTCAGACGTTCACCAGTGAATTTTATAAATTATGCCTTTTACTTAAATGCCGTGGTCAAGATTTTAATTATTAAAATTACTATGCTAAAATGCATCGTTTCATAATAAATCACACATTTACTACCTATAAACGTAGTAAGTCCTGCATGCACACGTGTTTGTCTTAAAGTTGAATCTATGAGTTTGGTTTCAGAAAGTGCATTTGATTGAAGACAAAGAAAAACAAGATTGTTTTATCCTAGTCGAAATGTCATGTGCAGACCTTAAACAGACTTTAACCGACTTCAATTGAGACAAACAGGCGCGTTCATGTTTCCTTTATTTTTGGTAACCAAAACTAGACGCAGCGAAGCTCCTAATTCACGTAGCTTCCAAATTTGCCCATAATGGACAACGTATGTTCGGTTTGTAACCAACTGATTTTAGCAAAGTTTCTGCATTTGCATATGTTGTATATGGTTTTAGTAAAGGTCCGTGTATCTTTTTTAAGAATCAGGGGATTCGTTTGGTCATGTATATGGGCCCCACCTACGAAATTTAACGAATATTGCAGTTTTGAAGCCTCTCACTATAGGCAATCACTTATAACTTAGGAGCTCGTAATGGTTGCCCGCTTTCAGGGGTAACATTCTGGGACGTACGAAACTAGTCGTGCAATCTCAGAAACAATTTCCAACAAAATGAAAACTACAATATGGATCCTTTTCAATGTTTTGAGGAACAAACAGTGTTTTTGATCGAAGCAAAATAGTCGTAAGCCGTTGGCATAATTCGCTATCCAATTCATTGCAGTTTTCCCTTCTAGCTCACATTAACATTTGTGGGTAAAGTCTGTTTTTATCTCGTTTGTATTGCAACGATTTAACCGCAGAACGTTGCGGTTAAATCGTTTTCCTGTTAGTTATGCGCGTAAGCCCGGTAGAGTATACTTGGGCCAGCTGAGATTTATGTAATTTTTGCTGGAGAGCCCCTAGGGGAGCAAAGGGGACATTTTACGAGAGGAGTTTCGTGTCTCAGCGTCGCTTTTAAGCAGTTCGACGTGTCATCCACAATCCTATTACGCAGAAACGGAAAAGTAGTTTCATCGCCCTTCATAAACGTTGTTTCCAAGTGGGATGAGTGCGCTTGCCAGTGTGACAACTGGTTTTATGTCATGATTTTACGCTAATATACGAAAACACGTAGAAACCAGCCTGATAGGGTATCAGGGATGATTACTGGCTTTTAAAAAAAATCAATACATGGTGCCTCAGAAGATGTGAATCTTTATCGAGTTTTCATGCACCTTGTAACCTCTCTGGCTTTAATTAACGCAACTAATGAACATGGCATATGAACGTCACGAATTTGTTCAACTGAATTTGGAAAGCATTTGGGTGATATTGAACTATTTGAACTGATTTAGTAGTGGGCCTCACATAGCAACATTGAGAAGCTATTTGAAAGTGAATGTTTGGAATGGGAAAGAAGTCAGCATTGAAAAATTGAAATTTTAATCCTATTCTCGATGGATCAATCGCGAGATAATGTAGTTCTGCAAAACCTATAATTGGCAATTGATTCTAACTTGTTTAACTTTTGAAAGTGGCTGTCTGGAGAAGGAAGAAAGCATATGTGTCTTGAAGAAAGACTTCATAGTTTTCCCTTCTTTAGAACAGAACTTATGATTTGCATCGCAGTTCGATGTATAGTTTTCTTTATAGCCACTCTTAAAATAATCATTTACGTTCTGTATAAATCAATTCGCGGCTGTTTAAAACATGTCGAGGTGTTTATATTCGGTGAGAGTGTCAAGCAACCGGAAGCGATTCTGTTAAGAGTCAGTCTCGTAAAATTTTACTGAAAGTGAATGGTTCAGTAGGCAATAAAATGCTCTATTTTTACCATCGCTGATCATGGTTAAATTTAATTACCTTCAAAGCCAGCTAAAATTCGCTTACAAATGACGCTGCTATATATATTATCATTCATGTTTTTGTAGTAATTTGACGATTCTGTTGTTGCACCAGGATGTGCACCAGTGCTTGCATTGAAGGCTTCAGAATCGCTTCATGTGGTTTAGGCTAAGTAGATCGTAAATTCAGAAATTGAACAGATGCGATACAGAAACCGGAAATTTCGACAAACGAAACCTCGGATATGTTACAAAGCGTATAATGCTGGCAAGCGTTAAAGTCAACTTGCATAATTTGGGAATTACAAGCTTACCATAAAAAGTGGGTTTTGAAAACAACATACATGTACATGTTCATTGTACAGTACAGTATGTGTAGAGCTTAATGTAAGCTAATAGATACTGATCGTGGTATAAATTACCTGATAATGGCAGTTTTACCACTAATCTCGGCGCGAAACATTGTTTACTTGTATACAGCTACCATTCAATATTATTCGTCATTTTTGAGATCACACCAATTGCAATTGCTCGTAGGGTTTATATTTGAATTACAATACCCAGCATACTAACGCTGGATCTCGATTTAACTTCAATCGAAATCATGATAAAAATCCTGATTTTACTGGTTGTTTTGCATTATTTTCATGGTCTTAGGTTTACGCAAATGTCAAACAATTACAAGCTTACCATAAAATGGTGTCATGAAAACTATACGCTAATAAATAATGATCGTGGTCTAAATTACCTGGTAATGGCAGTTTTACAGCTAATCTCAAACTAAAACATTGATTACTTGCATGTAGCAATAATATCCTTACCATTTTTAATCATTTTTCGGGATCATACCAATTTGCAATGGTTCGTAGTATTTTATATTTGAATTAAAATACTCAGCATATTAACACTGGGTCTCTCATAGGCTTGCTGGGCAAATTTCAAACCTAACCTAACCTATCCAAACCAATGTCTGTTGGTTATACATGTAGGTTAGGTAAGGCCAGGTAGAATTATTAAAGTTGTCTAGCAAAGCCTACTACATGTAGCTGTTAGGTGAAGCCCACTGTAAAGGGAGGTTTACACATATCCCGCAAATACATAACCAACGTGGTAAGTAATCGCGTTTATCTACCAAGCTTTTTAATCATCGCGTTTTTCGGTGTTATGTCCTCAGTATTATGCATTATTTTCACGGTTTTGGGTTTTATGCTCACGCAAATGCCAAACACTCGGAAATCAATGTGTTTGTTTATTCATTTGACGATGCACGTTAAATCAGGTGAGCTTGTAATACACGTTCAGCTCGATTCATAAACTCGCTAGAAACAATTTAAGTAGAAAGCGCTCTGCGCCAGCCGGTTCCTGCTTAGTATATTTCCTGGATGTAAAATTCCGTTTGTTAACCTGGCCCTAGTGCAGTGCTTTCCTCCCTGCAGTTTCCTGCATGCATATTGGTTTAAGTGCGCAATGCTTAATGCTTACCTTACTGAAGACCATTTGGCGGGCTTTAATTTCGGATTCTGCATCCATGGCATCGCCTGGTGTAACGGTCATGCTGGGGAAGCCCCTCCTGACAGGCCGAGTCCTAGAGTCCTACTCCTAGGACACGCTGCTTTTCATGGTCGAGAAATTTCGCACATGGGTGAAGTGGGAAGACGTGTCGTGTAGGCGAAAGTGGAGCTTGATCTTTGAAATCTGCAAGTTTCACCCAATGTTCTCCTTGTTTATGTCGTTGAGCTGAGGGGTCATATCATCAGCACCGTTTCCATTACTTCTTGTCCGGAGAATGTGATGGCTGCTGGTTTCTGTTTATTTATTTTGCAAGAATGCCCGTTTTTTCATCAGGTTTCGACCAGCAATGCGAGTATCTCCATCGGTGCCCAAAGTTGCGATTTTCAGTTGCTGGGCCATCAGTCGCATTGGTCCTCCGGGCACTGCAGTGCCAGTGCCGCAACAGAAGCGCCTGGGATCGAGGGGAAATTGTGTCTGGAAAACAGAGCACGAATCAATAAGTTTGGAAAAAGAGTAGGAAGTGGACTGGCCCATTCTTGGCTGCAGGGATTCAGCGACTAGTCTACAGTGTAGGCCCACAACCAGCAAGTTCGATGGCCAACCTCCCCACCGCGAAATGCAATCGAATCACGATTTTGCAAAATCGTTGCCAGTTGCCATCGAGCATATCGAACTGTTTTTAATGGCCCGCCTAATCTCCACTTTCGATTGTTGACATCGTTTCGCGTGTCGTTTATTACCGCTCGAGTATTTGCTCGCTAATAGGAAAATATCGAAATATGAATCGTTATCGGAGCGATAACGAAGGACAAAAGCAACATGTATATTAGCGACGACTAGATAGTAGCCACAGACTTGACATAATCGCTACACTTGGGTTTTCAAGCTGGTTACCACGCTGATTTTCCGAGTATTCTACTGTATTTGAGTGTTAATTGTCCTTCTAAAACCAAATTCCATCTATAGTACGTATCAGATTAAGAGTGCTAAATTTCTCTCTGCCCTCTAGTGGACGCTTGTGAACCTGATCACTTGTTTGATATAGGAATGTTTACGCCAGCTTTTGCAGCTGTCATAGCACGTGTCCAAATTGGAATTCTGGCCCCTTCGATTTTGAATTTTGCGCCTAAATTTGTGTATTTTAGAGCAACTATTAAGCATGCCATTTTCTACGTAAGTTTTCTAAATAATGGTGAATTTTTTACTTAAAACAATCAATAGTTATACACATAATAAAACTGTTTTATCCTTCATATTAATGAAGGATTCTAGACAATTTTTTAGCAATCGGCTCTGTAATGCGATAGAGGGCAGGGTGAAATGCACTCTCTAGTGCTGTTTAACTTCTATATTTAATTATCTCACAGTAATTATCGATGTCTTTCGCTTATTGCAATCAGTGATTAATAGAAAATGAAATCAACGATTGAAAGCAATCTAACTATAGGAAATTCCTTTTAGTAACGCAAATTTATGGATCGATTTAGTCCTAACAAAAATTTATTACCATAGGTCAGTGCAATGATTCACATCGTAAAGGTGCATATTGATTGTACTGTATACCACGTAGAGAGACATGTTTTTATAACGTCAATGGCTCCTTCGTTAATTTCACTTATAAGTGTGGCAGTTGTTGCTGGCTCGTTGTTGATTGAACTTACTGTATGTATTTGGCCACACCCAAAGAGCAGTTATAATCCTAGCTGTAAACATATGGACGTCGAGTTGATGGGAATGAAGCGATCATTCGACCACATGATCAACCGATCATTCGACTTTTATATTATAATTATTTATTTTTTGACTAACGGACGACCCTTAAATGCATTTTTTTCCAAACATTAAGTTCAGAAATAATACGGCATGGGAAACTAGCGCCAGCATTTCCTTACAGTATTTGCATGAGATATTTAACGGTGCGAACTCCCACATGGTAGGAGTCTAGGAATCATTTCTAAACTTTAGTCTAAAAAAACATAATCACGTAACATGGTTTCATCAAGGTATGGTACGTGTTAATGACGTGAAAATGACATGTATAATAATTGCTATAAAGTATACACATTTAGATGCGAAATCAGAATTGCAGGTGTCAGAATTAAATTTCGAGCGTGTGCTAGCATGGAAATGGAAGAAAACACAAGTAGGTCGTATCTAGAAGCCCGATAGTCGTATCCATACGTTCCTATCCCACAAGTGATGAGGTCAGGCTTAATGCATATGTTAAATAATATATTTATTCATCGAAGATTGGATTTCGCGCGCGTCCCCTGATTGCCCAGCTGCAGCGAGTTCCTCGCGAGACTCCGTACTTTTGAGCGGAAGTGCGTCACAATCGGAAGTCGCTTGGTCACACTGATTTTTGAGGTGCCCCGCCATTTTACTTTCAGTTAGCGTCTGTTCTCCGTTGGTGTTGTTCGTCTTTGTCTTCAGCGAAAATGACGGACAAAATAGATTTATCCCTCGATGATATTATCAAGTTAAATAAGAAAAAAGGTGGCGGTGGCGGTACTAGAGGTGCTCGAGGTGGACGCGGTGGTAGAGGAGCCGGCCGAGGAAGTGGTAATATTTTGCGACCCAGAGGTGGTGGCGTGGGTGCCAACAGACGCCAACGCGGTGGAGGACGAGGAAATATCAGGCCTTTACCTTACGCCAGGGTAAGTAATGTTTCATTTTGCCATATTTTAATGTTCTCTAGGTTGTCTGGGTCGCGAGTCCTTCGTCACCGGCTATTTTAGAGTGATTACAAGTGGTCCTAAACCATGATAAGAATAAGCCTAACGATCCCATTTTTCGCGTGCAATCCTCGTTGGTCGTCATTCACCGATTCCTTTGGATTTGTACGATGCTAGTAAAGACATTCGAGGAAACTATAGAGATAACCGTACTATGTAGGTTTCATTGTGTTAATCAGAAAGAACATTCACTATTAAACGTGCCAGTACTCGTGCTGTTAAAATTAACAAATGACCAAGTTGGATTGGCTCATCTGTAAAATGCATATCACATAATGCATATCACGTGGCCTCTAATGGCATTGGGATTACGAAGTACTTGCATCGAACTATTACCAATATGTATCATTGACATGTTTTTTGCAATTATTGCCTATGGTTCCAGTTTACCAATTTATGAATGTAATAGGCCTACTGTAGTCACTATAAAATGCCACAAAGAATGGCAATGTTTATTTCATTTCAACCATGGTTATTGATGTTAACTTTATTTTGCAGCCGAAGGAGCTCCCAGACAGATGGCAACACGATTTATTTGATGGTGGCTTTGGAGCCGTGAAAGGTGTTCGTTCTTTAAGTGGAGCCAGCAGTGCAAAATTACTTGTATCAAATCTTGATTTTGGAGTGTCAGACTCAGATATCCAGGTATGCAGAAACCTATTTTATTGTTGTGACTACTGTTGAAAAATTACCAAATGTTATTTCTGTGCAATTTCATTATTCCCTTTGACAAGATTCTCTTTCTTGCATTTTGTTCTACGCATAATTTTTATCGGTATATTGCTTCAAGGCGTTTTCTCCTCTTAAAGCTTTTTTCCTTTCTTTCCTTTTTATATGGCCTGGTTTTTCTCTTCTAGTTTAAATATGTTTGCATCTGTTTTATAGGAATTATTTGCTGAATTTGGACCTTTAAAGAAGGCTGCTGTACATTATGACCGCTCAGGAAGATCGCTGGGCACTGCTGATGTCGTTTTTGAACGCCAGGCTGATGCCTTAAAAGCAATGAAGCAATACAACAACATACCTTTGGATGGTATGTTCAGCCAGTTATTTATCCAAGATTGTCTCATTGTTGATTTGTTACTAATTAAGCTTTCCTTATTATAGGTAGACCAATGAAGATTCAACTAGTAACCTCCTCTATACCCGACTCAGGGCCACGAGCAGTTGGCAGGCTAAATATGGGAGGTGGTGGAGGAGGAGCTGGCGGCGGTGGTGGTGGTGGAATTAGAAGAGGAAACCAAGGAATGAGGTATCTTGGCAGTTAATGTGGGTCTTGCAAAGTGTTTATTTTCTCAGATTTCTTGATGTTAACGAGCTTTTTTTTCTAGGGGAAGAGGACGTGGAGGTCGAGGAGGACGAGGAGGCGGAAATCGAAAAGTTCCAACAGCAGAGGAGCTTGATGCAGAATTAGACGCTTACGTTAACAAGGTAACACACATACATAACGCTTGTGTTAAGAACATAATTTAAGTGGGTGGGTTCTAAATGACACATAGGAAGGTTGAATTGTTTTGGCGTGTGGGTCAACTTGATTCACATGCATGTGAGTAATTGAAAGACTTTTTGCTGATTACGAAATTTGAGGTAGCAGAAATTTCGTCTAGCAGCATTTGAGAATTGAAAGCACTATCTTTTTACTTGTGGAAAGCACAGCAGTAATCAAAAAGAATTTCAAAATGGATTGTTTATATTCGTCAATAGTATGAAACTTAATGGCGTTTTCGTTTTCTTTCCAGATGGAAGTGGATTAAGGATGTTGTAACAATCTGTTGTATCGTCAAAAAAGTGTTGCATTTATTTGCTCCCCTCAAAACGTGCTGATCTTCTTTAAAAATTTATTTTAATATGCTCTATAATTGGTGTGCATTGTGCGTTGTAGATGTTTTCACAAACAGCAAAGCACTTACGCCAACCAACATTGTTTCATCGATCTCTTCTTATACCAACTTCTGAATTGTTTCAAACGGAGCATTATTCCTCGTCAACTTTTGTTCATGAATCATTTTAAAATAATGTGTCCCTCACATGCATTTGTGTCGGTTGTTAGTGTGTTCCAGGCTGCTGGAAATGATGAGGTGTAAACTACTGAATTTGGATGAAGTCCAAGATTTTAAAATAAAATTGGTAATTATCCCAACTTGTTATTTTTGGATATTTCCTAATTAAAGAATAGCTGCTTTAATGTCTTAAAAATCCAAGATGCATTGGGAGAAAATGATCTGTCAACTGAATATTCTCAAGTTTGACATTTTATCTCCTTTGCAGAACTTAATTTTTGTACCATAGTGTCAATTGGCTGTTGTTTGACTTGCCTTTTTAAGTTGAAGAAAATGTAAAGGCATATTCCACTTTGGGACTATTCTCTCTCATGATTACTTTAGACCATAACGATCATGTGAATCTGACAATTGTCTCCATTGATAACAAAGAGTTTGCTACATGATTATGTCTGTGCTATATCTATTACTAGATGATTTAGTAAATTTTGCCATGTTTGTAACTTATTTTCTTTTACTATTGTCAATTCTGGTAGAAAAGTGAAAGGAAATCACATAAGATACGAAAGTAAAACACTTGGCGATAAATTTGTATCGAACAATGTGATAGGCAGATTGCTATCCTCGCTCTACTGTTGTTTAGTGATTGACAAGTAAAAATTCATCAGTTCGTTTTATGTCAATGGTCTAGAACTTAAAACTTCAGAATAGTGGGGTATGCCTTTACTGGTTGTCGATTTGTTCAAAATGTTAAAAAAGCTGTGATTTTTCCAACAAATAAAATAACAAGCTTTCACACTAACAAGATTATAGATAGTGATCCTTTATTTTGTTTCATCAAAGATGTGGGCTTGAATTTTCCTTTTTATTTCACATTATTGTCATTTTAAAGTTTCTCAAACATTTAACATGTCAAGCTTGTGGTAAAATTTTTAATTTGATTTGCAAGAATTATTATTATGATATCCAGCAGTAAACTTAGTTGGAAAGTGCAAATGCGGGTATCGTAGATCTACCTGTCTGAGACTTGGCATAGAGAAATTGGCTCCTGTTCTTTAATCCATAAGGGGACCCTACACTGTTAGTAATACTGTCAGTCACTTTAGAATCAGTAGAAATGACAGTATGTGTCAATATTTTCGCGACCCTACATGGTC
>JAQGAF010001022.1:0-36556 GCA_034687865.1 Kryphioiulus occultus | reverse complement strand
AGCAATTTCCCCGACTACTTTCAGCAATTTCCCCGACTACTTTCAGCAATTTCCCCGACTACTTTCAGCAATTTCCCCGACTACTTTCAGCAATTTCCCTGACTACTTTTAACAATTTCCCTGACTACTTTCAGCAATTTCCCTGACTACTTTCATGTACTACTTTGTGGTACTTTCAGAATGAAGTGAGTCTGAAGGCGTGGGCTTGTTTTTACGCAGTAATCGTGCTAGGATATGTTGCATCAGTAGACTGTAAGAAAAATCCCTGATTTATGCTCTCAACAGTGTCAAATTGCTTTACAAATTTCCTGACATTCACTTCAGCATCGCCTTGACGTTTCTGAACCGTTTTGGGTGATCGAGGAGCAGAGGAACACTTTGGAGATACTGTAAGATGGCCAACCACAGCTGGGATCGGTTACTGAAATGGTGTTTTTAATCTGGTCACTTTGGCTCGCATCAATCGCGAGTGCTCGTGACAGATTCAGGGAAGCGCCCTAATAGGTGCGAGCATATTGATTACGAAATCTCGATGACCAGCGGCTATCGAACTGCGAAGGCATTTTGGCCAACGTGCAGGATGACGCTTCACAAATTCCAGTATCGAGTTCTTCCCATACCGAAAGCAACCGAGATGCATAATGGAGCAAAAGTATTCGATGATTGTTGCATTCATCACATAAACCTCGCTGACATAGCAGTTTTATGCAAATTTATGCTCTGGCTTCTTTATTCATTGATGGCTCGGGCCGCTGCGGGGCTCGGATATAGCTTATAATTGGGCCTGTGGGATACATACTAGTACGTCTTTTTTTTCTCCATCGTTTTCCCCGCTTCGAGAAGCTTGCCCAAAAATGTCTTTGGGTGATCCCAGGAGCCCATAGTCATGCAAATTGAAGTTACTGCCCATCTAGGCTATAAGTGCGATTGATTTTCCCCTTGGAAACAATGCAGGCAGCGGGGCTATTGGCCAAAAAAATCTCCCAGCTCCAAATACCTGCAGGACTGAATACCAGGAGTGAGCACCTGGGAGCAATAGGCAGAGATAAAAGGAGTGCCAGCCTCGATATTTGGCGAAGTCAAAGAGACTTCATTATCGTCCCTTAATGGGACAATGGATTGCCCAGCCGAGGCCAATAAAATAAGATCTTCTTTGCATGCAAGACCTTAAGGGATGCGTTTTGACCTCGCACTGAAAGGCTCGAAATTTGAAAGAAAATAACGTAAGAGCAACTGGAGAAAACGCACGTATACCAGGGCCAGCAAAATGATCGTGGATGATAACCAAAATGTAGCAAAATGATTTTGCACAAATTTTTTCTCCGCGTTTCTTTGGAGAAATGTCCAACCAATGACTTGATGACTGGCGATTTCGCGCGCTATCGCTCCCGTTATTTATTAGGGCTATCATTTTTATCCACTTTCCCTTCTACACATATCCTAGCCCTGAATTTCCCTTCTTTAATTTTGTAATTTCTTTCATTTCCTCAAAAAATGTCTTATCAAAAGTCCTTTTTACCTAAACATTCTTATGGCGGATTTATTAACCCAGTGACGGCCATGGATCTTGTTTTGGAACTCATAGATGACCATTTTGTTTTGGAAATCATCGATGGCCATCTTGTTTTGGAATTCATAGATGATCATCTTATTTTGGAACACATCTTGTGGAGCACACAGATGACCACAGGGAGGGGGATCTATTTGTCCACAAATTCAGGCGAAATTCAGCCATGTAAATGTAGCGGCCTGAAATTTCAGCCAAAAACACTATGAAAACAAACTTTTGAACGATTTAAAATAAATGAGGTCAGATGATACACACCAAAGGGAGGAGGGAGTGCAACGAATAGAATAGAAACGTTTCTTAGAACTGTTTTAGAGTAGACCTATCTGTGCAAACTGACTGAACACTGTCTTCACGATTCTTATTCTTCTACATGTACACTTTACTAAAGGTAAAGTTTAATGTTTAATTTCAAGGTCTCATTACCCCAAAAAAAAACATTTTTATCGAAATTTAGCAAATTTAGTTTTACTTTTAAGGGTGAAGTAAAGTACAATATGAGGAATTGTGATCATTTAGCAAATGTGGCTGTAGATTTTATAAAAGAACACACAAATACTTGTTAGAATGTTTCCAAAAGGAGTAAATGAGTAATGCACCTCCATTATTCAAATAAATTCGTGTCATTTGTTTCCATAATAACATTATGCAAAATAGTATATTCCAGAATATACCGCATGCGTGTTATATGGCAGTAGATTTGGAGAGAAAAAAACGTGAATATTTATCAATGACTCCCCCACATCCTTCAAAATAAATTGGTTACCATTATGTCAAGTGTTACCGAAACAGTTCGTGCATAATTTGTTTGGCAAAGAAACTAATAACGAATTCTACAGTGTTGTTCACTTTCATTTCTTTTTCTTTTTGGTGGCTGTCTATAAGACGATGTAAGCGAGTTAAATCATGAGTGTATAATCACCCACTAAAAGTTCAGTGAATTCTTCGACATGCAAGTTGCCATAACTTATAAGGGAAATTTAAGCGCAAACACGTATCAGTAGACTCATTAGTTATTTGGCAAATAGCACACGCGGATTTATAAGACTACACGTTGGGATACTTTCATTACAACAATTCCGTGTACGTGAGTTATTCATTTAATCGGAGTGCAGATGGCAATTTAAAACTTGCGCCATCAATCACCACATTTCGCCCTCCTATGTACAAAGTTTTCTTTTTTTAACGTTCACTTTTTATTTGTTGCCATGTTTTGGGGCTGGTTGAATTTATTCGCCATTTCCTGATTAAAAACGACTTGACGAAAGCTTCACCAGAAAATGCCCTAAAAACTGGCGCACAATTAATCAGATGACGAATTAGCAGAGTATTTATACGAGTTTTCGCACCAAACATCCACAAGTTTGGGATCTTGGGTGGGCCTGTCTTAATGCGATCCGGAAGGCTAATTTCCGAAAATAAAACTGCTAAGAAATGAGCTTAAACTTCTCAGAAAACTCCTTCATCCTTGCTTGGGATGAGCTACAGAACATGTTTGGCAACTTTGAAATGTCTCACTAAGTCTTGTGTATCACTGATCAGACCAAGTAATCAACAGTAATATCGAAAGTAAATTGCAAATTTAAAGGATTTAGAGTTCCAGATCTTAAGATATATCTTTCTTTAAATATTATCAATTAACTTTGAGAGTTAAAGGCATATTTACCGTACCTTTAAATCCTCTAAAGAATAATTAAGGCATGGATCTGGAGGGCCTTATAGGACTTCAAACTGAAACTAAACTTGTTTAAATTTTTTTAAGTAAAACCATTTTTTATTCAGTTTTTTTTTTTTTCAAATATTTGAGATGAAATTATAGGCAGACACGTATCATGTTGCATATTATGCGACATGGATTTGAAATTGTCAGTTATTTAACAAAATTCCTGATGAATTGTTGACAATAATCAGGATAGCAAAACTTAAACTTAAAGCATTTACATTCTGAGAAACTGACAGAGCATGGCTGGCTACTAACCTAGCCACTAATTTGTTGCCACTTATTTCTATATACAAACATTTTCTACTTATTGAAATTTCACATTGTTTTTGTAACTTAAAACATAATTAATTTGTAATGTTTTCGTATTAACGAATCTTTAGTTAAATTGTGTAACTACCTATAACGGACACATACATGTGCATGTGCATCATGAAGTCTGGGCCGTTAATTTCAGTAATAAAACATTATTATTATTTTACAAAATGATGTTTAAGGTGATGTAAATATCCGGCTTATCACATTTTATCCAGATTTTTGTTTTTGGAGAAGAGAAGGCAATTGAAAACACGATATGGGATCAGATGAATTCCAAAGCAAAGTTAACAATGAGTTTAATTTTACTTTTGTTTCGTAATTTCTGGATAGTTGAAAACATTCAATATAACGAAACGTTTCCTTTTTACACTTAAGCACATAGTATGTAGAGAGCTATCTGTATATAACCAGCGTTTTTCGATCAAAATTAATGACAAATCAGGGCACGATAAATAACTACACTTCGTATAACTCATGTGACGCTTAAATACTTGTACGTCAAGTACCTTACAGCACATGGGTTTAGTGCTATAATTTCGACTCTTAATATCTTGGTTATTAAAAACTGGAGCGTGCAGAATGGCTATGGATTATTTTGCCAGCCACATTTATCAAGGGCTGGCAAAATTGCCATAAATAATCATAAAATGATAAACTATCAAAGCACCAGGAATAAATAGTGTCATTATTTAGCGAGAAAAAATTGTTTTCGTGGCAGGCTGGCTGCGTTTTGTAGACAGAAGGGACGCACTTAGATGAATTATACCCAGTGTCTTAAGGCATGAATGGATGAAAGTAATAAGCATCTTCAATTTGTTATGTTACATCAGCCACGGAATATTATGTAGAATGACACACTGTTTTAAGGGATTTTCTATTAATATGCAATCATACATTTACCAAAAACGCTATCCATACCAAATTACTCCTTAAAACCACTTCAGAATAAGACATGTCATTTATGTCGTTTATCATTCACTTAAGAACACCACGAGTGCGACATTGACATCATTTGAGGCAACATCAAAACAAGTATTCCACTTGAAATTCACACCCAGGTGAAATAGTTATGTACTGCATGGTTTGGATTGCATTAAATGATATCCATGAACCATATTTTTATAAGTCATAAGATGAATTTATGTTTCAAAGACAGGCATTCAATTCCGTTAAAATAGATAAAACTTTGTTAGTGTTGTGACACTAGCTAATATAGTAAGGATCTTTTAATAAAATGATCAAGTAGAAACGATTCTTGATAGAGAAATTCCCTCGTGTTCGAGCCTTGATTCTTATATCTTATCCAATTGTGATAGCTTCTCCTATAATTCTTTGCCTCAATAGATCATCTGTGTGTAGCCTGTGGCCAGAAGTAAAGGAAACGTTCTTACCTTTAATAAAGGCATCAAGGTGTCTATCTTTGGTTGAATGATGCCCACCCTTTCAAATTTCAATGTTGGTGAACTCATGGTTATATCTGAAACAAAAGTTGAAAAATGCACAAATTAATCATTCAGTAGGCCTACATTCTAAAGAATGGGATTTATGTCCTAAATACATGTACATTGTATATGGAAATTATGGCGCACTATTCAGTACACCTTGCAGTATAACTACCCAAAATGTAACGTAGCTTTGCTCCCAAGCAGCTGTTTGTTTGGCTTTGGTTATGCCTATAATGTTTCAATTTTGGAAATCAGAGTATTTATCAAACCTGTACATAGTATAGCTTATTTTACAAACTTCTCTTTAAGTTATGAATAACCTAGATACAAATCTTCCTACCAATTTGTTATAAAGCTTAGCATCTTGTTTTAGTTTTTACGTTTCATTCCTCGTGACTCATTCCAAAATGCATTCAATCCGAAATCCTGGAATGACCCGTTTCAAGAAGCGTTTAGTTTGCAATAATTCCATATCTGGAAGAAACTGCAATTTCTCTCCAAAAAACCTTTTTATTTCTGTCAGATTGTTATAAGTATACAATTCCTCCTTAGTTTAATGTCTAGTATTAGTAATGTCTTGTGATTCAATCCAAAATCTTGGAATAACATCTTACAAGAAACGTTCAGTTCGCAATACTTTCCATGTCTGGTAGGACATGTATACATTCCTCCCTATAGTTTAGTCTCTAGTATTAATTTTTTTACATTTGACTCCTTGTGGTTCATTCCAAAATCCTGGAATGACATCTTTCAAGAAACGTTTATTTTGCAATACTCTTCTTGCTTGGAACAAATTACAAACATTTTTTGACGTTTTCATTCCTAGAAGACCTTTTTTCTGTCAAATTTCCTATTATTCTCCCAGAAAAAGTGGCCTATTTCTGCTATACACGGGCAAGGAGTCCTGATAACGTCCCCATGGATCAGTTCACATAATCAAGCTTGTATTGCACGCTGCGAGTTACTTATGAAAAGCCCTAGCATGCTTAGCCAATATCCGATACCGTGTCCTGCAACCCTTTCACGCTGACAAAGCAAGCAATATTGTATGGCCTGAAAACCCCATTGAAAGCTTGGCTATAAATTCGGGGAATTTACCCACTTCAATCACAGTCTGTCTCCTCCGTGGATTTCTTTGAGTTGAGCAAAGCTGATCAATTTAATCGCACGTAACACCCTATATACTGTACGTATGCCACTTAAGTACGATGGCTTTGGGAAGCAAATTTGTATCGAAATTCCCCCGTCCAATGGCATTCCACAGTCCATTAATCAAGTTTTTAATTTAAAAGACGTTAATTAAATCCTTGGCAGGACTTAGTGTTAATATTGCGCGCTCTAAGCCGCTGCAAACTCCATAGCCAAACAGCCAATATAAGCTGTTTTCCCGTTTGGAAAACCGCATAGACCGAGCAATTCTCAAGAAAATCTTTGAACACATAAAGGTATTAGTAAAAGCCATTTCCTCAGTTCTCTGTAATGAGAATGTTGGCGGGTAGCAGGCTTAAGAATCTGCTTATAAGTAATTCTACGTAGAGGCCAACAGAATTCCTTAAATTACACTTCCTTTCTGAATCTCTGGTTATCAACTAGAAATCTATTGGATGGTTTTAGTGATTAGTGCAGGGTTCCTCCAAACCTGAAATTGTCAGAGAAAATTATTTTGAAATTATTTTGAATTTGAAAAAATCAGGGCAATTCAATTGAAATTACATTTGCTTTCACATTCATATACATGTTACTAGCGATTAGCTAACAGTGCTTAAAAAACTTTCAAATTTATTACCCAAAAACACGACTCAGGAAGTCGTTGTTACCCAAAACCACTTATCAGAAAGTCCTTGTGTCCCGAAACCACTTATCGGAAAACATAAGGTAAAATATTCATGATAGATCGAATCAGCAAAAATGGTTGAATTTAAGACATATTTTTTGGTAGACTGTGTAAGAGTATTAGCACGCAATCACCGATTTCTTTCTTCCCAGACCAGGAATTGTCAAGGGAAAAATGTTGAAATTTGTCCTGACAATTTTGCTAAAGTCAGGGAGATTCAACATATCCACATCAAATTTGCCTTCGCATAGCTAGGTATCAGTTAACAGTGCTTCCCAAAAATGTGCTTCATTAGCCAAACATACTTATCAGAAAGAACATTTTACCCAATTCGGGTAAAATATTCAATACATTTATCAGCAAAAATATATGAATTTAATAATATTTTGGTTAGACTAATAGTATCAGTACCCGTTGAATGATTTGTTTCAATATAGAATTCCGTACACTGGCATATCATACCAGTGTATACTCGAAAACCGGATTAAGAAATCAGCAAATTTCGATTAGTTTTGGAATTAATAATTTCATTATTGAGTTCTTCCAAAAACGGGAAAAGTCAGGGAAGTTATTTTCTGGGGGAACTCTGTAGTGGCAGTAGCCCTTACGAAATCCAGATTTGTTTGGCAATAAATTAAATTAATTTATAAAGGCAATACAGATAGTAATGATGAATACGAGCTAGTAGCTTTCATTTATTAAACATCAATTCAAAGTGTATACAGCAGCTAAATATAGGATTCTGAAGGGCCCTATCGCAAAGAATTTGGATGTGAACTATCATCGAAAACATCCTCGTTTACAAGTCTATGAATTTTATCTTGTATGAATACGTTGTCGGATTTTTTGTGGCTGAAGAAGAAAAAAAAACGAGAAACATTCGAGCAAAACGTTTTGTGTAAGCCGCTACATGCATTTCTGAACAAATGCAGATAAAACGGTTTATTCATGCAATAGCAGCTAGCCCACATTTCTGCGCGTATTTTTGCTTATCCAAAACTACTTACGCATTTTGCGCGCAAATAAATTGGCTTAGATGCAAATTGCAAAAAGTTGAATTGCGAAGGGAAAAAATGAGAAGGAATCGAAAAGGCCAAAGTAAGACAGCTACGAGTTTAATGGTCGGAAAGCGATATCAGACAGTTGTAGAATTGAAATGAAGTATTGGTTTAGAAACCTCATTCGTTTCATGCTGAATAGCAAAACACTGCCATCCAATAAGGTCAATTAATATCTATTTGATCAGCATCTCTGCTAAAACTTTGAAATGTAATTGAAAAGCAATCGCTTTTCGAGACAGCCAATCCGCACCCAGAAGGTGAACCCTGCATGGACAAAATTCAAAACTAATGATGGAGAATGACATTTCTGGGGAATAACAAGACAGTTTGATAAGGGGTGTCTCTCCAACTGTGCGAAATTTTATTTTTTTCAAACACCGCCTTATTTGAAAGATGAAATTCGCTACTTCAGTAGTCAATAACTGTCATGAGCCTCTTTCTGCATTTCATGGGTATTACCACGAATATGCATGTCTAAAATGATTATATTCTATACATTTACACAATTTTGACAGGTACCATTACTGCGATTAGTTAAGTTCAGTTATAGTCAATATAAAATATATTTAATTTAGTTCACTTCGGCTTATTTCTAATAAGGATGTCTACCGGTCATGGAAATCATGGAAAAGTCATGAAATGAAATTCAGGTCATTGAAGTCACGGAAAAGTAATGGAATTTACATCATTTTAGCAAAACAGTTTCGCCTCCGGCGTGTTTTTTAGCCAATGATGATGGCATCACTGTGGTAGAGAATATTTCTGAAAACCATTTGGTACTGAACAGTTTTTGAAGCCATGAAAAAGTTCTTGAAAAGTCATGGA
Organism: Kryphioiulus occultus; assembly: GCA_034687865.1. Taxonomy (NCBI): domain Eukaryota; kingdom Metazoa; phylum Arthropoda; class Diplopoda; order Julida; family Julidae; genus Kryphioiulus; species Kryphioiulus occultus. Next base: position 27,786 of record JAQGAF010001022.1, on the reverse strand, counting down.
ATTTGCAATACAAAATCCAGTAGACACCCTGTATCTTGATTCATGACAATCCCTTATAGAAAATTCGGCAATCGACAAAAAATACACAAATCGATGGACAACCTGATGTCCACAAACCTGAGGACATTACCCAAAGTTGAGTGTTTTTTCTTTGGGTATTGACACAATTCGGAATATGCATTAAAATTAACTGACTATAAAGGTACACCATACAAGTAAGTAGTTCTGTTAAAAATGACCATTCGGTGCGAACTGATACTCTTAAACAGTCGAACTTGTATTTAATATTAGATTAAAACATTTTTGATGATAATACTGTACATTTATTACCTTACCAGAAATGGATAAAAACAACTGTCTGAAAAGTGGATTTTGTTTAATGTTGGAAAGCAGAAAGGTTTACCTGAATTGGATAAAAACGACTTTTCAGGGTGTCTACATCTTAGAATCTAAGAAAAATGATGGTTGTTACTGACTTATTAAATGGCTGCTGCACACTATCTCAATTTTCCCTGACATTTTTCTCGAATTTTCACGAATTCCCTGACGCTTTTATCTCCCTGACAATACCCTTATTTTCCCTGACTTTCCAGAAAGTGAAAACCCTGCCTTTCTACACAAGGGAAAGAAAGCTAGGCGTTAAAAAAGATAAATAAGGTAGCATCTTGGCAATTAGACAGTGCTGCGAAAAAGCTAGCCAGAAATCAATTGTTTTCCAGCTCATTCAGTTTGTGATTTGTCGCTGCTGGCAGCTAGTACGAAAAATAACTAGGTATGTGTAGCCTAATAGAAGAGCAAAATTGAACTCGTGCTTAAATTGGACAACACCCATTTGAAAGGATCGTCAGTTTTTTGCATATGCAAATTCAACGTGCAGACGAAATATCGACGTTTCTTCGGGAACCGTGTACAGATTATAGCGTGCTTCGCATAAAGCACGTTATATGCGTCCACAGTCAGAAACATTACTCTTCAACTTTGCATGCATGAATGTAACTAGAAAATTGTTTATGGCGAAACGCATATTTTATTTCGTTTTTCTCGGGTTTCACGTTGCTTCCATCCCCCTTAGTGCTGCCTCGGATATTCTCCAATTGCATTCTGTGGCAAAACACAATAAACACCACATTTTCTTTTCACTGCGGAGCTAAATCAATATACGGAAAATAAAATATTGTTCTTAATATATAGAGCGTGGAGCAATTTAAGTCAGCGTTTTTTCGTCCTTTAGTGCCGCAATTCGAGCAGCCCGCAGTTATAACGACACATCCGAATCTGCTAATTCTGGATGCAGTCTAGCGTCAAAATAAATGAAAAAAAAAAATAAAAAAAAATTGCAGGGGCCATCGAATACTTAGTGGGGCCTAGCGGTTGGCAATAACAGTGGCAGGGCCACGTAGGCTACATGTGCACGAAATGATTTAACGATATGGGTGAAAGAAAAGCAACAAAAAAAGGAGGGCTAAACGTTCGAGCTTTGATTTATATTTAGTTTGGATAGATCGTGAAGTAAGCAATCCAGTCGACCGCATACATATACAAGCGAAATGTTATGGCTTTTTCAAAGAGAAATAACCACACATATACCTCGATTTATTTGCTCAGTTAGTCCTGTATATAGCACGATGCTCTATAGCCTCTGTAGTATAAACTCGCTCTCTAGATCTCCTTCCCTTTCTCTTCTCTCCTCCAAACAATGGCCAAAAAAAATGAAAAATATTGCCAGCAACACAATGTGTCTGGGACTCGATGGGGTATGTCGAGCAAAAGTATTTGGGCACGACTGATGGGGGCATTATTAAAAACGATACGTTACACTAAAAATGAGAGGGCATGGTTAGTTTGTCCGCAGAATACCAATAATAGTGCACTGCGTGGTCGTAACATACATGTACATGTAGCTCAGGGACAAGCAGGGACATCCCAAAGTAACAATGAACATTCTTGAACTACTTGTATCTTGAAACACAAGTTTTCACAGCATGCTGTTTTCACCAAATTTATTCGTTTTACAGCATGGAAACAACTTGTCATTTTTCAGTTTAAAAAATCGACAAATTACTGTACATGTACATGTATGTCTACAGATTGCCTAAAACTGCGGACATACCTAACTAAAATCTAGTTATACAAACTAGATCTGTCTATGCTACAGATCCATAGGTTCTGGCGAAAACCGTTATTACCAACCAGATTTATTATCGCGTTTTTCTGTAGTATGTCCTTAGTATATATTCCGATGTCTACAGATTGTCTAACAAGATGTGTACAGTTTTTCTAAAACGACTATTGACAGGCATTTATAGCTGCAGTATGTGCATGTAGTACAGGTGCTTATATCGATTATAAGCATTACGAAAAAAAGGTGTCACGTCCATATGACGTTCGTTCTCTATAGTTTATAGTGCACCTGTACAGTACATTGAATCATGGATAATAATAGTGATATCAATATTATTGAGGACAAGTGGTTGGTCAGCCACAATTGGCAGCTGTTTCTGCTCTATTGGTCGCATGCAGCTGTAAAGATGACAATGGGCTTACTCAAGTACGCCATTATTCAATGGAAAAATGCTGCAGCATATATGATAATAATAGTGGCAAAAGTCTGTAGATTGTGTAAAAATGTGTTTAAACATGAAGATGATTTCAGCATTTGTAGATTTCAGACAAATACCTGTTCAACAACGGTAGTGTATTTATTGTTGAGTGCAGTGCTCCCACTCAAATTCTCAAGTCGATTTCCCTGACATTCCCTGACAACTTTTCAATAATTTCTCTGATATTTTATACGAATTTTTTTTTAAAAAAGAAGAAAAATGATGTATTTTATACCAATTTTTTGTAAAAGATAATGGCCGATCAATTGGCTGATGCAAACTATCTCAATTTTCCTGATATTTTCACGAATTTCATGACATTCCCTGACTTTCCAGAAAATTTGAAATATGTAGTGGTTGTTTTGCTATTGTAAATTTTGGAGATTTTCCATTATTAATTAATCACTAATGCAATATTTCTTGTACAGTAGTATTTGCATGCATTTACTTTACAAAACAAAAAATAGTAGATATGGTGTTTTTATGAAAACGACTGAAAATGGTGAATATTATTTGGAGGTTCCCAAGTCTGTCAGTCACACTGCTTTATATATGCATCGCATGCATATTAGTTTATAAATCACTGATATGTTAAACCATCTATGAATTATTCAAGTGGCGCTTTTCTCGTGAAAGGAATGGGAATTTAAAAAAATCTCGAACGCAGGTTGTTTCTTCTATTGGCTATTACTCCAACCACCTGCTAATTCGGGTTTTTCATTGTTTTGGCTTTCACCGCCAGGGCTATCAAAGGATTAATCTCTGGCCATATTTTACACTAAGTATGTCAATTATTTGCTATTTTCAGGGGAAAATACTGGGAATCCAAAGGACAGGTTCATAAACATGAATGATGCTGATATCTTAGATTTTTGCCTACGGTATGATTTTAGCTTTAAAGTTGAGTGACCTTAAAGGTTGAAACTATTTTCGATTTAGTGCGTCCAATTCACAGAATCGGTGTTTTCCCTTTTTAAATGGAAAATAAACGAGTTTTTTTGCATTGGCTTATCCAGCATATTAACATTTCGACCTCTTGTGTTTCACAGACAAGTAAATCATTGCACATAATTAAAAATATCTGTTGGAATAGTGCTTTTAAATCAAAGTTTTGCTATTACCGTGGAATTAAAAAAGTAATGTACAGTGTATGGAAAAAGTAAATGGAAGTGAAAGGAGACTGTTCCATAGTAGGCCCTATCAAAATTCAAGCACTATTTATGATGGAGGATCCTTCACTTATAAAATGATTAACAGCAACAAAATGGCGCATATGCATTTATGCAATTAAAATCATAATAATAATACATAATAATACATTTTAACCAAATTCAGTCAAGAAATTAATGATGACATCAATTAAGAATAACATTAATTAACGATTCAGTGCAAGAAATCAAGAAATTAATGATGGCATTAATTTCTTGCACTAAATTTGATTATCTCCTGATTTTTGTGTTAACCAAAAACTAGCCCTGTAAGATGCCATTATTGACAAATATAATTGGCAGGTAAATCCATTTTCGTTTTAAAAGAAAACATCCAATTATGCTGTTTACTAATGAAAATTTTCGTTTATCTCTGTTTATATAATAGCTTAATTAAGCAATAAATTTAGCATTCCTTACATTGACGTATGTCATATTGTTGCATTTGCAGTGATCAGGGTGCAGGTCAGGGAAATTATTTTTTAAAATTCAGGGAAGTGGAACGTTTCATCTGGGGGAACCCTGTATTATGCAACACATTTACAAGATAATAAATATGACATCAAATGTGCCATTGAAGATATTTCTGCGAAAAGAAATGCATTCATGAATGGTTAACAATACTATTCTCAATGCTGGCAAGCAATCTCTGCGAAAGAAATGCTAAATGTAATTTTTGACAAAGATTGCATTAGGAGTTTTGTAACGTTAAGTCCCACAAGACGCCATATCTTCAACCATTATATTAAATGCATGAAATGCGTCGCTATTGCGCACATTTTGCACTTCTCATGTACAGTACATCCGTTGGATAAAGCTTCGTGAATAGAATTCTCTTTAATACAAAAAAAATTGCCAGCTTATTGGCGCATATGCGACCGAACCGAACGTATATATTGTGCATGTATGGTCAACAATGACCAAAGGGACGCTGAGATAAAATAGCTGTTTTCCAGCCAGATCCAGACCCAGAATCCTCGTCCATGGAAGAACTCCAGAAGCAAGGCTTTCTTTGACAGGAAATTGAATGACAAAAAAATCCTCAGCTTGAACATTAGATTTCTATTCTGAAAATAATCTAGCAACATCAGTAGTGAACACGAGATTTTTAGGTTTTGAGCTTTTTTGTTCCCTCGTCACACGGCTAATATGACAAGTGAATAGGGTTTCTTCTAAGGGGGGTGAGGCAGTTCTGATGTGGATGTTGGCAATATTGACCAAGAGCAACCACAAAAGCAATTGCTGACTGGGCATTCTCAGGCCTCTCACTCGTACAAAAGCTCAATTCAGGTCAGTGCATGTTGGTGCCATACAACTGCACTTTTTGAATACGTGTATGTATACTTAAACCAAACACAACGAACCTGAGATGCACGTCCCAAAACATCTTCCAGCACGCCAAAACCTCTGTTTGTTGACGTTACGTGACTATTTCTTGTCCATGCTCAGTCTCGAAGAGCTAGCCCCAAGAATGGGACTCGCATAAAAGGAGCTGCCCGAGATTGTGTATTTCTCACAGAAATTCATTTGTTTTGTTAATAGATTCAGTCTAGCGTGCAGGATAAACAAGGCGCTGTGCACATACACGGACACACACCTTTAGTCGTAAAATGCAAATAAGCAGGGTCTGAAGGAGAAGAAAAAAACTGGCAAAATCAACATCTGTAACAAAGAAACGGTTATTCTGTAGTATAGCTGGCAATTGTGTCTTCCAAAACAAAGATTTCGCTTTTGTTCCCCACATCACGGGCCAATGGAGATGCTGTTTTCAAAGTGTTGTTTGTCTCTGATGGCCCCACACCTCCAACAAAGAGCTTCTCGCAATATCAAGCGTCAAAGGTCTAATGGTCCTCTCAGGAGGAATACATTTGTGGAGAAGTTTATTTTCGGGCTGGAGAGAAGTCAATATAATATTCATTTGGGATGTGAATAAAATTGTGAGAAACGTCCATAGTCGAAAGGAAAGGAAACACGGTCGTGTGGATAAAAACGTCCACGTACTTCAGTTCATGCTTAAAATTGTCAACATCCTCGGTGTTTAAGAGCGCGATGTGTACTTAGTTTGAGCATGTACTTAAGATGGAAAGAAACTGAAAGAAACTCGTTCACACATCGACGAATACGCTTCAAGGAACGTTCACAAATAATGTAACATCACTTCTTCCCGATTTCAAGACTCCCAAATGACAACATAATCATTGACCAACAATTTTTCAAATCAAGAAAACTTTTTCTAACACATAGATCAGAAATGATGAATTTTAGCCCATAGTATGCAAAACAGGCGAATATTTTTGAAAAACTGAATCACATATGATGGATTTTAACTCTTGTTGTAAAACAGCAATGATGACATTCTTTAACTTATTTGAATTGCTTAATAAAATCCAGCACTGCTGACATAAGATATAATCAGAGGATCCCACACTTTTTCGTTCATTGCCCAAAACTCGTTTCTCAAAACGTCAATTGTTATCCAAAACAACTTAACAAAAAGTCATTTTTACCCAATTTTTACTCCAATATTTTGTAACTGTTTTACAGCATCTATACACACTGACTTGTACCAATTTTTACAGTTTACATTGAAATTTAATGTGTATTCCAAGGTGCGTTATATCCAAGGAAAAACCACTTGTACGCTCTATTTTGGGTAATTTACACAGCTACAAGAGCAGCCTCACTTCACACGTACATGTATATATCATAACCTCAAAAACAATGAACATGGAGTGCAAAACTCTTATTTTAGAATGTACATCAGTTAAGTCGACTGTTATTGCTTGGTAATGCGATGTGTGTTCCCAAAAAAAGAACCACTGTTCACTGTTTCTGGTTCACTGTTAAAACTGATTAACTTTAGAAAATTTTTCAAAAAGAACTTAAAAAGCCATAATTAAAAGGGTTGTGCACTTTCCACTTTTTGAAAGATTTTGCGGCTCATTTTCAAATCCGTCTATTTAAAAAGTTGTAAAGTGAACCAGAAATGCAATTTTGGTAAAACATAAACCAGAGATCTTTTCCTATAGCCTACTACTGATGTCTGTATACAAATCAAGAAACCTGGTGCTATATTTCTTTGGTAGAAAATCTGTTCAATCACAGACACTTAAACACTCGTACAGACGTCCAATCATACGATGTTATCCTTTGTAGGTTTTTCTCGAAATCCAGTTAAAAAATAGGAGGGACGTTTTGCTTTTTGAAGTGGATATTTGAGTCGACTGATAACGAGTGGGCACATTTAAAGACTTTAAATGAAGATCCGAAGCCATATAGATGGTGGTATCACTTTGGAGTTTCACGACACTGGCTATAAGACTATAAAGTCTGTTTTCTCCCTGCCTCATTTGTTATTTGGTGTTCAGGTACGCGATATCCCAGCAAGCACGATTTTCATCCACCCTCTTCTGAGATTGCCAGAATTATCTGCGCTTTTATTAAAGCGTTTACCCATCATAAATGTCACAACATGCCCGCGTCATGCGAGTTCATGTACAAATTTCCCGCTGAGTTTTACCAGTTTTCGGCGATGGCTTAACGATAATCGCAACAACACCAAAAATGCAACAAAGGAGGAGAGTCCAGGCAAAAGCCAAACAAAGCTGCTCGTGGATGGGTCATTCAATCGGGCCTTCAGTTCACAAAATGAATTTGTAGGGCAATGGGATGAGAAAAATTGCGCAATTAGACGTCCAATTAAACAGTATACAAGTATGCTCACCATATCCATGAAAACCTTGGCAAAAGCTTAAATCTGAACATTTCTGAGAGGCGTGAATACGTTAAAGATGAAACTTGTACAAACTGGCCCGGACCAAGTTTAGTGTAAAGTTTAATTTTCTTAACTTGAGAAAACAGCCCTACACTCATTACAAAAATCACTGAAATACTTACAATGATCGCATTTTGGAAAAAGGTAGAAGAACTATTTTTTTTTCACCAGGGTTTTTACCCTTCTCTTTAGTTTTCCAATCGACCAAGATAAGGTAAAAAGAACCTGTCTTTCACTAGGACGATAATTATTGAATTTCTATAATGGGATTCACGCAACATCAAATTATTAATGTGCTTTTTAAATGTGGGTTTTTAATTAGGAGTTGGCCTATACTCATAGGGTGTCTACTGGATTTGGTAATGCGACTTTCTGAATACCCTATATTATTTTAACAAAGTAAACTGCTCCTATAATTGAAATTCAAACGTTGTCCTGAATATTTCAAACTTCGATAATAATATACATTACATGTACACGTATGTCAAAGCTCGTTTATTATGCAGGTGAGCATCCTGTGCATTTGTTAACACGGATTAAATAACTTGCTATGGCAGGATGGGGTTTCAACTTTTTTTTTTCTCCCAAATTAAAGCCATACGCGACTAAAGCGTGAATTTATCTCGTAAGCAAAAGGGTAAGCACCTGCGTGGAAACCTTAAATTTAATCCATAGAAAACGAGCTAATAGCTTATTTTACAATCCCTATAGAGCGAGCTTATTGTCTGTAAATGCTCATTCTGGAATCTGGAATGTGCTTTTATTTCAAGCCTCGACAAAGGCTGGACCCTTGGTTGTAAATGGGACTACAAACAATTACTCGTTGCCCATGACTGCATGCCTCTAGCCTGTTTTTTTTTTTTTTTGCTTCAGAAATGGTTTATTTCTTGACCAATAGTCTTTATCCGGCAACTTTTCAGAAAGGAAAAACTGGTTGCTCGCAACAATGCAGCGGTGCATTTAAAACAGGTTGCCAGAAAGTTTGGCAGTGTCAAGACTGCGCGAAAAAAGCAGCCCATCGCTTAATGGCAGAATGCATTTGGGCAAAACAAAGTGAAAGAAATCAAAGCAGCGGGAGATTAATGCAAAAAAAAGAGATATTAAGGTGAACGAAATAGAAAATAAGAAATGGGCGCACACAATGAAACGCAAAAGTCCCTTTAGTGAGGGTTGCACGGCTAGAGAGGGTCTAAAGAAATGGACAAAAAATGCATTAGAATAAAAGTGCGAGTCATGCAAAATGCAACGATTTTGAAATTGATGCTTTTCTTGATTACTGCTGAATTCGATTTCCACATTTAAATCCCACGATGACAACCCTCCAGCCCTGTGTGCATTTCCGCTCATTCTGAGCCTATTCGCCTTATTGGTTGTCCTAATATCTCATGGCTTTAGTGACGTTGTCTATTTTTAGTCCGACATATAGCTTTCAATTAGAATTTGTCAGATTGGTCTGGTCGTCCATGGACTCCGTGCTTCAGATTCCATTAGACCCAAAAGCCTAAACCCAAAACTCTAAACACAGAAAGCTGGGGTTATAATGCAGTCTCATACAATTTTTCCAAAAACTATAGTGGTGTATATATCGCAGGTAAAGCTTGATGTCAGTTTGTACCAAAGCTTGCAGGAATCAAATCAGATGCAATGATGGAACTGCCGTGTACTGTAAATACCAGTAATTAAAAAAAATAGTTAATAAACTTGAAAGTGTGTACAGTATGCGCAGTATGAGCAGTACATGCATACTGAAAGGTGGAAACAAACGCTATGAATATACTGTACATCTTGCATTCACTGTATTTCGAGATATTAAATGCTCAAACATTTATTACAAATTTTTACTCATCTTTTTACATGCAATCGAAGTTAATTTTTTGTTCTTCTTATTGTGATATTTCCGAAATACGCGTCTCAATAATAGTGTAATTTTTTATATTCGCATTTTGATTTTTTATACATTTTTATTATCAAAAATAAACAGTATAGTGTATGTTCTTCGTAGCAAAACGTTCACAATTTCAGAATATATAGTGTACATGTACTTCGTAGCAAACTTTTACGATAATAAAAATGTATAAAACTATGAAAACAGTATAATTGTCCTCAAACTGAAATAAAAACTTCAAGCGATTTACTGTAACTACAAAGTGCATGCACACTATGTTCTGAATCATGACTATGTTTTTTCCGCACTCAGTATATCTGTTTCTGAAAGTTAATTTTGGGTTTAGACACCACTTGATATTTATTACGTGTTCGTGTGCACGATCAATATATTTATTACAGGAATTTACAGGCACATGAGCTAGACCTTTCTTGCCAGCAATTATTTTCAAACTACATCGTGGCATTTAAGCAAACGTTATTGAGAAAATTATTAACGTCTCGATAACATTAGTTTCAATCTCTTAAGAAGTTGGGTTTGGTTAAAGTTTAAGACCATAATGCAATTGGGCCATGTATGAAAAAACTGAGCAATTTCATTACTACCGGAATTAAGCAAAAGTTGTATTACAGTTTACCATAATTTCATTTGAAAGCTGGTTTTCACATATATTTCGAATACAAAACGAGTATGCGTCTTCCTGAACAAAGACTGTAACGCGCATGGCAACGTGTGCACAGTAAGGCAAGTCTGCTTAAGTTAGATATCGGTTACCAGAGTATACAATTTAAGGAAAATCTTATCCCGGGTCAACTGCATTAAAGCAAAACAACAAACGTCATGAAACGTCAAATTTACTCTCACAGCTCAATATCAAACACCAAAATAAACTGACATATAGCTTATTTTATGCATTCAATTAGTTCCAAGTGCATATGCAACTAAGTCATGTCGTTGCTCGAATAAGTAACGAATTCATGAAAGCTGCTTATAAATCCAGGTTATGTAAACTCGATGCATAATCTTTGTCAATGTCAACAGTATTGAACATTTATTTGCATTTATTTACATGGTAAGAGCAATTAATGCTGAGCTCTGAGATTTAAGAACACGAGGAGCGACTTGTGCTGTGAATTCACTGGGGCTCGTGACAATAAACTTAAAATGAAAACTAAATCAATAAATCCGCAATGCAAACATCAACTGAAACTACAAATAGGGCCGCTATTTGCTCAATGTACTGATGATAGTGTGTAGGAGTCGATCTAACAGGGCATACTTTTGACTATATAAACACACATCATCAGTAGCAAGAAAATCGCACGATCAGTCTTTAATCAAAGTCAGATAAAGTAAAATATTGCATTAAATTATATGAAGTAAGGCTAATTAAGATTTTATTCAATACTGGCTTTCAGAAGTTTGAATTTGCCACTCATCACGTGCGATCGCTGATTGGTCGAATAGTGTCACGTGCTGATACGCGAGAAGGCGGCGCACGTGGCAACCATGGCAACCGTGGAACGTCAGATTCGATATTAGGAAAACATTCTGTTCTATATTGCAGAACAATTCTATTATTCTATTGCATTTTTTTCAAGATGGCAATTTCTCGTCAACTTTGCTGTTTTATCTCAATTAATGTATGCCAAGTTACATCATAACTCTGGTTGCGCATCATATGGTTTTACAATTTGTTTTTACAAAACATGAGATGAACATCATCATTCACATGTGTCTTCCCAAGTACTAATTTATAATTTGAAAAGGTTCGCATTTTTACACGGTAATAAACGTGTTTAACGCTATATTGGCATATTAATTAATACCACGCGTGCACCATCAGCATATAAAATTCCTTTGTCATTTGGTCGTTGTACGAACACAAAAGAATCTTTTGGTGTAAAACTTAGGTTTGCCATGTAATTGCACGCGTGCTTTCAACGTGGTAAAACGTGAAAGAAAATTTTAATATTTAACCGTCATGTTATGTATTTTTCAACACATTTACCAAAATTGGCCGTGGCATAATTGATATCTGGCACAATAGGCTCCAAAGACACTTTAATTATTATTATTATATGCTAGTAGTTTTCGCAACGGCCCACAGTCATGCTTTCTTGGATATCGATCCTATCGTCCTAGTTCGGCGTAATTATAAATGAAAAGGCAATTTCGGTTGCCAGCGAATTCTTTATGAAACTTGCTAGACATTTTAACTTGGGTGTTGTCCTTAACGTCAGTGCGTGGAATAGTTGTAAATGGATCATGATTTGTTTAACTAATTTGAAAAATAGTTCGTTCATACACTGTTCCTGACAACCTAGTGTATTATTCTCAGAAAAAATCCTCTTTCAATGTTCGGTTAATGCATTACAGGGGTTGGGTGAAGAATCAATTACAGCAATTTTCAACTTTTTGTAATGTTGACCAGAAGTGTCATGGCGAGTACAAATTTCTGAGATTTCCAGGTTCAAAAAATATTTCAATGATTGTGACATAACTTGTGGGGTGTACAGTGCTACCAATTTACATGTATGAGCAAAATCTGTTAATAATGAATTCAGTACTGGCAATAATCAATGGTGGAAGCTATTATAAGATTAAACACTTTTACGTTTGTTATCGGAATTTTGTAATTAACAAACATAAAATTACATGAGTTCACCATGGTTATATGACACTGTCTTAAACAAATTTGAAAGACAAAAATTACAGCACGCTGAAATGTAATCTACACAGACGTTATCCACACGGAAAACATAGCTTACTTGTCATTGATTTCGTGTTGAAATCGCATAATTCGCATATTAACTGTAGGTTAATTAATTCACAGTATAGCTACTGGGTAATTTCATCCTATAAGAATCCAAACCACTACATGTGACATGCTGTAATCTCGTAGCAGCAAAAAGTTTGCCATGTAATCAAACTGTTATCAAAAATTTCAGTCTCCATACCGAAGTTTAACATAGTGCAAGCACGTATATATTTTGCTTGTTTGTAGACTTTTAATGAGATGCTGCTTACATGTAGTTGTTAGTGCAAATGAAGCAATAAATATGGCCTTCATGGAGGCAAATTTCATTAGCTAACAGCAAGAATTTGTTTACCCCGCTTCTTAGTTCCCAAGAAATTTCCAAATTTCGACACAAAAATGTAATCACCAGGTTTAGGGCACGCCGCACAAATTAAACAAACTGCATAAAAAGTCATTCATAATAATAGCGTAACACGCAGTGGGGCCAAGATAAAGCGTGGCTGTTCTCGTGCCAAGACAGCGTCTTACAGCATCAGCTGAAGAGTTATAAAATTACATAAGAAACCATAATTCACAGCTGCTATTAATGCTAGCTACCGTTCAGACGCACGCACGTACAGAGCTAAACAACTAAATCCTGTCAGCGTATAATTATGCTACTTGTGCATTACGAATGGCGGTGATTTATCCGAAAATGTTAATAATTTAGGTGAGCAGCACTTGCGGAACCACTTTTAGACAAGAGGATTAAAGGCGAATTTAATCTCGTTAATTGCCCTAATGAATTATGCGCTTAGTTGAATATCCCCGTTGAAAGAATACATTTACTGCCATTTTCACAGGTTGAATCCACACTACTTTCATAGAATTTAGACTTTCACTTTTACTATTTGAGCAAATGCCGGATTTCGCAGTGTGAATACACTGCTTAATGTACAGTATGCCGCCATACCCATGTACTTGAAATTGCTGCAAATTTGTGGCGCTCTATGGCTACATGATGTCACGAAAGTCGTCTAGACAACTGTTTTCATTGTTTGACATACAACATGTACATATAAGCCTACATGTATTATATTCCATACTTAATGCGATCAATTTTAAAGATGTACTTTTGAGAAAAGTGATTCCGAACAATAATGTGCTAGGTATTGTACGTATGAATTGGTAACACTTGGCAAACGAAATAATTTGCACATCTTTTTAAAAACCATGGTTTTAAATGTGTATAGGAAATTGTTTGTGCATTGACTTCCCTGACTTTTCCAGTTTCTGAAACATCCCCCTTACCGCCCCTACCTCCACTGCACATTTTTGAAGTCATCAAAAAGTCACTGAAAAGTCTTGGAATTTGCAATTGCCTACCAAATCCAGCTAGACACTGAAGGAAAGCTATATGTATTGCACATAGGCCTACACAAATACAGTAGGAGATATAACAAACAAAAATGTCTTTACTTTTATTGCATTAACAGGGTTAATTCTTCCAGAAATAAAATTTTGAACTTCCCTTACTGTTCCAATTTTTGAAACAAATTTCCCTCACCATCCTAACCACCCAAAATGCAATATTTTATATAAATAGGAGACATAAGAAACCATTATCCAGGAATAACCTACATGTAATTCGTTTTAGATTTTTTAAAATTGGCGATTCATTTTTGATTTCTTCCCTAAATGAGTTAAAAGTTAGGAGAATTCCCCATGTAAAGATGCATGATTACGCACTGATTGTGCTATCTCTTTATATTTGTGTTAAGTACAGTAATACATTCATTATACACGTACATGCATGACTATCTATATGTCCTATGTGCAATTAAATAACACTGATGTTCAATTTCCCACTTTTTTTCAAAATCACTTTTCCTGACGATTCCAGGATTTCCAGTGCTGGGGAACCCTTATTAAACATGGGCTTAAGATATTTAGTGAATTCTTTAAATATACGAAAAAAAAGTCGTGTTAAATTCTAAACGCAGGCGTGAAATCATGACTTCAGGACATTTCCTCCCACTTATCGCCTCTATTGCTCCAGACATGTTTTACGAGCACCTCACCAGAAACACGTGGGACATTTCCAGAAAAAACTTCAGTTTTCGTCTTAAACATCATGTTTTTATGTTGTCGTAAATTCCTAAGCTTGCATACGAGGAAACCGTAGATAAGTGAGCCGCACGTTATACAATAAAGGTGCATTTAACTTTTATATGTATATAAACTTAGGGCGCCTAGGTTGGCTCTCCAACACATCACGATGAAATGGGCCGATTTATTTTGTTTCGTATTTGCTGAATGTTACAAAATTAAATTATTGTGCTCGTGCTTCTTTAGTGCTGCTTAAGGCTTTGCAATTTACTGTGTAAATCGCGTGTGGTCATACTGCACGTTTTTATTCATTTGCCTAAATGGCATGCAAGTACAACGCATGTATGTGTATGTTAACCCAGCCTCGTGGGTGCCGTTAGTCAGGGTAAGGGACATGTTAATAATTCCCAGGCAATGTAAACAATCCTATTCGAGACAACACTATAGGAATGTTCTTTGTTACATTAGTATTAGTCATTCATTGTAAAAAGTGCAATGACATTATCTGGGTGGTTCTTTGAGACAACAATGCTTTGCGAGAGAAAGAATTTAGCGATAAAACTTCATCGCCTTAACGAGCTCCCACATAATAGCCGGCATTTTAAATTTCATAACAAAAAATCAGAGAAAGTTTTCGTTTAAAAAATACTGTGCATGGCTTAAACCAAAAATGTGGCTTCAAATATGCGTATGCTCAATGCAGTATTTGTTGTAATGGCAATGTTTTCTGAGGCATAGCTTTCTGAGATACTATCAAGTGGTGTACGTATGTACTGTACATGTATTATAATGATATTGCCAGCTTTAGATGATCGAAACCTGACGATTACTTATGTTTTTGGAAATTAGTTTTTAAATAGCTAATTGAGCAGTGTTTTTTTGATTATCATCGGATACACACAATCGAGCAGTACGAAATAATTTTATAGTCGTTGAATGGAAATGCTAATTTGCATGTGATAAATATCAAGATGTCTACTGAATTTGGTTTTGCAAGCTCCATGACTTATCGATGACTGTTTCATCACGTTAAAATTTTGCCAATGCCTACTATAGAATATGTATGGGACTCTTCGAGTTTTGTGTCATCGATAGCGATTTTAAGAAATATCTTCACCAAAACACGCCTTAGGCGAAATTGTTTTGCGCAACTGAATGAGAAATGATAAATTTTTACCCAAATTTTTATTTTGTTAATGAATCAAAGGCAAAAATCCCATAACCCAGATGTAAATTTTGATTTTTGCATGACTTCCATAACCTGAATTTCATTTCATGACTTCCATGACCAGTAGACACCGTGTAATATTGTCATCACTTTTTCTCAATTTACCTCCCCGCCCCCTTACATGATAACATAATCATTGCCCATAAAATGTTCGAATAAGGCCGTCTCACAGAACTGAACCGACGTTTTATAAAAATTAGAACAGAAATGATGAATTTTTGCCCATAAAAGTAACGATGAAGCTAATGATGTTGATATAAACTTAAAAAACAACGTAAGCAAAATTCTTCGCAAAACTGGATCACAAATGGTTTAACCCAATGTTTTTTTAAATACGATGACCTCATCATTTGGTCCCAACAACTCTCACTTCTGACATCATTCGGCAGCATTTGGCTTCTCCCGGCCTTAAAAGATGATAACTGATTACGTAATGCTTGATCGTCCCCTTTTCACACCCCTCGCTTTTCTAAAACTAAAATTATTCTATCGAGGCAACCCTTTCATACCTTCTATAAAATGACCTCAAAACACGGACTACCCAAAAGATGATTCAATGAATGATGCAGCCGGGTCCCATTCATCCAAATTCAGCTCATATTTCCATCGCTGCCTAGGTAAATATTTGCTTATGCATGGCGAAGAAAAATGTTTCCAGAGCTCGATAAAAGCATTATGATACAGTATGTCGCTGTATGCACACTGTGCCCCAGTCCGGCAGGCCACTGTATTGATGTATTAATTCGCCAGCAGTCAACATATCTGGCTGGTCCAATTGAATTACCGCGTGCATTTTATCTGTATGCACGCCTCATAGGTTCGGGCAGAGAAAGAGATAGAAAAAAAAGGCAATTCCTCGCCATCCATCCAAAAAGTCCATCCGTATATAAACTGCCAAGCTCGGTTGGGTCAGCGAGCAAAAACGCATTGGGGCTCATAGATATTCCGATCGACTCCGTGATTTCTGCCTGGCCACCTTATTTCGCATTCCGACTGGGTTTTATCAAAATATAATTTCCTATTAAATCAGTAGTCGACGACGAGGATGTCCGAGTGAAAACAGTGGGATGTACGTCTGAGCAATTTGGCAATGGCGGATGTCGTGGCGTGTGAGGGGTCAGTCGTGGAAACCAAACTCGTAGATCAACGTTAGAGGGATAGGGTGCTAAGTCCAGACATTGGTGAGATAGCCATGCAAGTCACCCAGAAAAAAAAAACTAAATAAATAAACGACTTTGGGCTAGAAGCTGAAAACTGACGTGGTTTATTGATGGTCTTTTACGAGACGTGTACCAAAATGGAGCGAGAGGTTAACAGCCGAATTGGGCAGTTGCTTGCCCCTCATTTTTTTCAAAATTTCGGCAGTGTTGGTTGAAAAGTATTGGCTTGTATAAAATACACGTACAGGGTGTGTACCCAAAATTACACGTAGATATGGCAGTGATAAAAACCAAAAATGGTTTCCAAAAATGTAATAGACCTAAGTATACTATTTTGACTTCCACTTATCAGTTTGTATATTTTTTTAATTTTTGGAATGAAAATTTTTAGAAGACATGAAAAAGTCGTTGAATTTGCAATAACTAATCCAGTAGACGCCCTATGATAGCATAATAATAACAATAATTTAATTCCAATTAGAATATGGGGCCCTCCAAGCTTTATGTCATCACAAAATTGTGATTTTCAGAAACATTCTCTACCACAGGGATGACATGTTCATTGGAAAAACGTCAGATTCCATTTAAGACGATCTGCATTGCAGAAAAACTCAATTACGTTCTTTGAAGATCTCGCAAAAGTTTACAACTTTGCAGTTCTTGCAAAGTATCTCAAGTAAGACGAGCGTTAGCAGGTAATTATTATACTGGTAGTTGATAAAACGAAGAGTTTAAATTGTATTTTGCCAAAAATCTGTTTTTCAAATACAATGGAAAAGTCTATCCATAACGAACAGTACACTGCATGTGGATAAAGCTGCTCATCTTTTGCAGTATAGTGACCTATAGTTTTCAACAAGATGCTAAGAGAGGCCTTTTGTATTTCGGTGTCAAATTATTGGCCTTTTATGCGGCGCATGCATGCACATTTTTGAAAAAGTAATGCTTCGCCGCTGAGAATATTTCCATCATCTCATATTTACTGTTGAAAGGGATGAGCCCCCTTTCGGTGCCCTTAGCCGAACTGAAGCTTTTTTAAGTCGGACGCTGAAACCATTCGCTTTTACAGATGCAATAAACAATTTCATTTGTTTTCGGAGATCAGGGATGGGCCGATTCGGTTATCGCCAGAAGCTCAGCAGCCCTTTTTGTATTCCGAGCAAAAAGCGACTATATTCACCAGGCTGCTCCAGTATCGAGTTAACCGTATAAATGTACGATGTGTCCCAAAACAGTGAGTTAACAGGGATTCCATCGCCAGGCGATGAAACTTTACAAGCGCCCAATATACAGTACATCGCCGTGGCAGTGATCCCAGCGAGAAATATACTCAAACGTATGCTCTATTGGCCGTATACGCTGCTGTACGTAGGGGGTAAAATAGGGAAAAATCCATCCTTATGGGTTGAGTAGAAAACGTGCGCTGAATAGACCTTAGCCAACGTAGAAAATCCGAGCATGGGGGTAGTTTCTATGTCGTTCTCGACTTTACCACAAAGCGAAGAGTGAACCATCCAAAGATAATCATCAAAATTCTTTTGTCTTTCTTCCATTTCAAACACGAAGCTGTTTTTGCGCATGCATTCACACTGTCAAACGTCTACTTTAAACCTGGAGAAAGCTAGAGACACTCCCCTGAAATTTGGAAATGGTAGATCTACTTCTGATTTCAAACTGGACTGGTAATTAAAACGAATTAAACAGCCAGTATTAGCAATGGAACATACACTACTTAACATCCTGAATAGCGTGACGCTAGTATTGCATATCTTGTCTTTTGCATCGTTATCTAAGCTTCTCCTTAAACATGGAAATAAATTTTCCAAAATTGAAAGTGCATGGTTTACTTTGCACGGATAACGAAATACTTCGAAATACGCACTAAATTCTACCATCAATTGTAGAAGTCTGTACAGTACATGTAGCCTATATATTATTATATTAAATCGTTGATAATAACGTAATGAACGCTTTACCTGAGTTGGGTAAAAAGTACTTTCTGATAAACTGCTTTGGGAGCAGACTTTTTGGTAAGCAGTTTTGGGTAATGAAGGAAATTCAAAACGTTTTGGGGCTTAAGCACTGCTGTATATACTGTATTACCTCACATGCTTCCCAAACGCGGGTGAATTGCCCAAAATTGGGTAAAACTTTTTTTTGGTGTAACATACCTGTACCTTTGAATACACATTACAATTTATACAAAAAGCTTAGAATAAAAATACGTACAACGTACACTGTACGCCTACTCTGAAGAAAGATCAGTCAATGTGTACTGCGAGACTACTCTCAATAGTCTCTAAACAGACTAACAAAAATGCATGTTTCTTATTAAAAATTCAATCATTTTTGCTGAAGATATAATTAATATTTTACCTGAATTGGGTAAAAAGTACCTTCTGCATGATAAGGGGTTTTGGGCAACAATTAGGTCGATTGGGTAATTAGAGAAAAAGGTTGGGAAATTAAGCACTGTGTATTAGCTTTTCGATAATCACGACTGTTGATATAACATAAATATTGCTTAAACTTTTTACGGTCCTTCGTTTCTGTTGCAGTATAGTCTGTGCACCCATCGAATTTACGAAACGTTGACATTGACCACACGTGCCTTTTGATTACATTTCTTAATATTGATTCCGGTTTGCTCTTGTGGCGATACTAGCAATCCAGCTGACCGAATATACTTTAACCGGTATCAATGGGGATGTAATGATTCAGAGAAGGGCATGGTAGTCACAAGTGGAGTATATTCCATGGCTGGTCATAGATTCATCCTCCATACTCCCATACTCATTGAACAGAGCGATCCAGCACAGACCTACAATACTACAATACTACAGTACTACAATAACACACTGGGAAAGGCCAGAATAATCATGCACAGTGGCGCATAAAACTGACATGGGATTGCTCTTAAAAATCCAGGTCAACTTCGCTGGACATTCAATCGAGGGCCAGTGCTCGGGAAATGGGCATAATGCATCGTTGTAGCAATTAGAGCGAAAAACACAGACATTAAAAGTGAACGCACGTAGGAATTAAAGCAGTTGACGATGTCTAGATGAATGAAATTGTGCTGTTGCGCATAATAGCTCGCCTAATTTATGCTTAGCCCACGAAACAATGTTGCGAAATTATGCAAATTCGCAGCCTGGCTTTCTCTGCCATCGAATCCATTCATCGCTAACGTGGCCCAAACCCAGCCATTTGCAAAATCCAGCTTAAAGAGTGCAAAACTGCCTTTCCTCAATTCCTCGCGAAGCAAATGCAAATCCTGAAGAGATTCACGATTACTCTTTGTTGGATCTTGAACGACTCATTGCTCGCAGTTTTGGAGGTTAACGCTATATTTGAATTAAATGTCAGCGAAGAACATTTGCGCAGTAAGCAGTAAGTAAGGCAGTTTTTTGGGAGGCAAGTGCATTTATTGCCGCCAGAATCCATGACCTAATTTCCAAGTGTTTCCAGCAAATGGCAATAAGAAAAGCTGGAAACTGTAGATGTTGTTACTGCTCTGACAAGAGCCTCGCCATGCATCAACGCACAGAGAATTCATTTCAATAAATCAAGCTGGAAGCCATCCTCCTAGGCAAAGGACCTCACAAGCCAGACTTAATAATCCGCAAGAAGCCTCATTTTTGAACACCCACGCACCCCCCAGTGTGGGCTGGATTCGTTTGGTGCAACAAACTGCTAAATTCCAAATCAAGAAGGTCCTTATCGTTACATTTATCTCGTGAGATGAAGAAACTTAATGGTAACCCGATTTCACAAAATCTCGGTTGGGATCCAAGCTTCGTAATCGACTTGTGTTGTGACCGGTTCCTTTTTTCGGAGTCGTGTTTGATAGTCGATTTTCGGATAATTTTTGGAGAAATCAGCATTGCCCATCTATGGCTGGTGAAATACAAAGATCTAATGTGCGTTCATGATGTGGCGAAACGATCTGATATTGATGCTGATACCTATCACCCTGACCCATTCTGGCTAATAACAGTGCGCTCTGGAAATATTTTTTTTTTGTAAGATAACAAGTGTGTGCTGGATCTTGATATTCGAATGAATAAAAATGAAACTGTAAAAATATACTTTAATGTATGCGGAGAAAATAACATTCCGGAATTAACTATTGTTTCATGCAGAATTGGACCCATTTATGAACATGGTTCGGAACGTTCAGTATTGTCATCATCTTAGAGAGGGAGGCCAGCATTGAATTAAAATCCATCATTTGTGATTCAGTATCACGGGTCAACATGTGCAGTAGATGGTCATTGAGAATCATGCAGAACATGGAGTAATAATGGAAGAGTAAACTAAAGACAATTTTGAAGAATAATAAAATTCTTCAAAATTGTTCTCTACGTGATTCTCAATGAATGACCATCTACATGCATGGTTCACAACGAATCACCATCTACTGTACATGGATCACAACGAATGACCATCTACTGTACATGGTTCACAATGAATGACCATCTACTGTACATGGTTCACAATGAATGACCATCTACATGTTGAGTCATGATTCTACAGAAACTTCATGTACATGATTATTTCTGGTATTGTGTACATTAATGCTTAATTCCATAATTTTCAATTAATTATTAACAAGCCTTTACACGAAGTAAATATTCCGAGTAGAGCGTATTTTATTTCAACTTAGATCAGAAACGATGAATTGTAGCCCACATTTCTATGAAATACAGTGTAGGCTACGTGTAGTAATGAAAGGATTGTTAATTTAAGTGAAAATTTTATGGAAGCACACATTGCAGTCTCGGGCCCATAATTATGTATTGGAGAGGCATTTCAGCCATTCAAATGCAGATTTGAAATTTGTCCAAATATCTTCGCAACGCCTGGCTTATAACTTGCCTTTAAATGCAAGCCCTTTTTAATTAGAGGCAATAATTCAAGGTTTTGCTGACGCTTGTGCGTTTTGCCCTTCGCCAGGATGAGGCAGGCCGACCCAAGCATTATTAATATGGTAATACGCGGAATTTCATTACACGAAAGGTATATTAATGTCAGCTTCGGTCCATCCATTTAGGCAGCTAACGCCAAATGGTTTTTCGGCAATGTAAATTGAATCGTTGCACGGCCGTCTACCCCTGGTATCACCGAGGAGACTGGGGCTGAAATACTGGTGAATCTCCGAGTATTTAAAGCATTTGACGCAATTATTGCATATGCTGGCAAAGATGAACAAAAAGCAGCCTTTCCTGCAGCAGAAAAACGGCACGTTTTTGTCACAGCCTCGTAATATCTACTAGTATATGCTGACGCTTAAGTGTCAGCCAGCGTAATGATTATGGCAAGGGGAACGTTATCTGAAATTCTAACATTTGTAGGCAAACATGTGGTTTAATAGATTTTTGCCAGCCCATGCTTGGATGATGTGTATAATTAGTTTTTTTGCGAGAAAAAAAATCGATACTTCTGTACTGTCGAGACGCAGGTGCCCATTTTCGAGCCAGAATGTAATGGGTGCGCTTGGGTACTACGAAGCACTGTGATTATTATTAAAGCTTGCTTTCGCCAGACTTCATGAATTAGTGATTGCTGAAATGGAGGATGAAAGTCATGTGCAATGAGAAGCAAGAAAGACTCGTACCCATCCTACATTAGGGACTCGCTTTACGAACTTTTACTTAGTTTACTTTGTTCCTTTCATTAAGACCACGTCTTCGAACATGAACAAATATCCCAATTGTGTAAAAGGAACCTTTCCTTTGGGTAACGATACACATTTAAATTTGCCATAAGTGTAGAATAAGAACTTATCTAAAGCAAGTGATCAGTCAGTGTGAGGTAGTACATGTACTTTAAAACAGTCTTAACAATTTATTTGCTTTCTAATAAACAGGGTTTCCCCAGAGATTAAATTTAAAGTTTCCGTGACTTTTCTGGGATTTGAAATAATTTCCCTGACCACCGAAAATGCAGAAATATTGCATGTGCCAATGAAAGGAATTCTTTATTCACCGCTTGCTATATCTAAGCAAGAAATGGAACACAAATTTTCAAGATAAGCATTTCTCTGAGAAATTGGCAATTTCATTACAATTTACACGATTTTTGTGGTTACCAATAACTAGCTACAGTATTTAAAATGCATCGCATTATTAATTTGTTGAATTTCGTTGTATTTTTCAAAAAAAATTTCCCTGACTTTTCCTGGTTTTCCAGGTCTGGGGGAACCCAGACTGCCTTGCATACAATTGTTTTTTTTTTAGAATTAATCATTTTTGCTGATCATTTAATGCCATATGACTCGGTTCAGAAGTCACATTAAAATTGACCATAAAGTTGTAGAATACGTTATCTGTACAAAGAAAGGATCAGTGTGTACTGATACTATGAAGCAGTCAAACGAGTATTTATTATTAGATTAAAACATTTGTGACGATAATACTGTACATGTATAAGGACTTTCAGATAAGTGGATTTTGGGTATTGAAGGAACTAGGAAAAAGTTTGGGAAGCATCAGGGATATAATGAATATAGTAGTTTACCTGAATTGAGCAAAAATGACCTTCTGATAAACGATTTTTGGGTAATATTGAAAAAGTTTGAGAAGCAATGTGCCGGGTTTGAGGGCCAATAGTCTCT
Organism: Kryphioiulus occultus; assembly: GCA_034687865.1. Taxonomy (NCBI): domain Eukaryota; kingdom Metazoa; phylum Arthropoda; class Diplopoda; order Julida; family Julidae; genus Kryphioiulus; species Kryphioiulus occultus. The sequence continues at coordinate 4,462 of JAQGAF010001022.1, read as the reverse complement.
GCCATAAACTACCTAGCCATTAGTGTCAAGGAAATGACGTTATTAGATTCACGCGAAATCTGCTTGCCTACATGTACATGCATTATTCGTTTCTTTAATGTCAAACATGTGTTGGTTATCTTCAATAAAGGAGGACAAACCGATGGCGCAATTAAGTGTAAATGCCTAATGATCGCAAGACAAGAAATAATAGACGTGTACAAGCATGCAGGTAAAGGGTTTTACGAGCAAATCTTTATAGAAGTTGGCTGTATTTGAATGGCCATGCACGCGTGTGGGTTGTGAGTCTGTAAGCCCTAGAGCATTGTTACAGTAAAGGTTAGTTGCACGATGTTGTAAACCTAGGATACCTCCTGTAAGAAAAAGCCTTTATGCCATAGGTCATAAAATGCTCATAACGGGCAGTTTCTTTTTTTTCTTGACAAATTACCATTACGTTCGGGTATAATACCTGTAATTTGAGCGGTTTATGACAGACATTAAAAATGGCAGCCTTTTATTTTGCACTAAAGTGCGTTAGCTTAATTATACATCGTCTAGCATAGAATGGTTAAATGTGTGTTATTTGGTTAACGTATGAAATATTTACGTTACATAATTAGATTACCACATGCATGGTCACCATGCTAGTTGCATCCTATAACAAATGAAATGAGACAAGCTTAAATGCATTTTTTCATCATTTCTAATAAACAACATTTGCTTAATTCACTCGTACAACTGACACCAGTATCTAAACCCATATCGCGTAATTGAATATGCATGATATCTGTACATTTATCGCATTTTTAATGCATAGCAGGCTTCCAGATGCATGGGATTTATTGGGATATAAAAGTTTATGATTCCCTTATGTCTGGGACATACAGTAAGTCCCTATTATGGATCTTCACACATTGTATTAACAACTGAATTACTATTCCGGGACCAGATACATATCCAATAGGATAAAATATCAATTGGTTGAACATATATGGGAATAGTGATTAATCCTGCAATATTTCTGAAATTTTTGTTGTGAATCGTTGTAAAAACAAACTTTTGCTCTGTTAAACTGCTATGCGATCTATAACTTCCATTTTGAAGCTTATAAGTCCATGAGCGGCTATAAAAGCAATTTTAATGAAAATAGTATCAATAAATGTTCGTAGACACATGGCTGTTTGGGGCTGTCGATGGGAAAAATTGACTATTAATTTCTCAGAAAATTTTACATTTTTTTAACTGGTTTAGTGAGTCGGCCTATTCTGTATCGATTAGAGCAGACAACAGTAGGTCTAGACAAAGAGCATGATGCTTCATGTTTTGCTGTTTGGTAGTAAAAACGATTTTTGGCTTTCTGATTATTTCATTTCAAAAATCAATGACATACCAAACGAAGTTTGCAAAAGGCAAAATGCTTGGACATATATCGAAGTTTTCGAGCAATCGCTGACTAGAAATAAATGGAATAATTGATATCCCCGCACACTTTATTGGATTTTGAGAAAGAAGAAGCACAAAGGACATGACCCTTATGGCTTAATTCTGTGATAACAATTGCTCGTTGTGAATCACCTTTGCTATATCATCCAGATCTTATTCGCCATACAAATTTCGATTCTTAATACTAATTCCCAATAGTTATCCATCATGCATTAGCTTGCGAAAGAATAATAATTTGCTGTTTGTGCTAATTTAGAAAAGGGGTTACATACAACAGGTTTAAAGGATAAATAGCTCGTCCAGATACACCTCAAGAATCATCGCACAGTGTATGCATGTCAATGATGACTTAATGCATTTAGGTTGGGTAAAACTTAAACTTACATGACAATTCCATTAGGATCACATTGAAATCTAACATACTTTTGGGCTCGAAGTATGTTATGTACGAGCTGCATTCAAAACTGCAACAATCTGTCTGTGCTTTTAATACTGAAGCAAAGAAATTCTGCGAATGTTTCAAAGTGAGCTAATTATAGACTAATGTCCATGTCTAGCCTATACAGTAAATCATGAAAGACATTTTATATATGTATCCGTATAAATTTAGGCTATATCCACTTACTGTAAAATACATGTAGCCGACCAGAAACGATTTTAACACAATGTATTCGAATGAATTCAATTCAATCCATGTAACAATAAATTAATTTCCTTGATTCTACAATAACTATTGTGTATTTTCGAGCAAGGTTGCCCAAAATTACGTCTTATAGGTCCTATCTTGTAGGAATAATATATTGTTTACTTTTCAAGTAATTATTTTTGGTCATTGTCAGAAATGAGATTATGATTTAGGAATGTGTTTATGAATTTGCCTGAAGACTAAGAGCCATCAGGGGTCCTACTATATTTTTCATTGCCTTGCCAGTAGGAGTTTATTTTCTGTTTCATAACCGGATAAACCAAAGTGAGCACCGTGGTGCAATCTTGTCAAGTCAATCCATCCCTTGTTCATGCGGGGAATATTTAAGTTTTCACGCTTAATTTCACGCAAGCAAATGTAATTATTACCAGTGCGAAGTGGAACAAGCTACATGTAGCGAGTGCAAAGCGAGACACAAGTGCCGCAAACGTATATCCATATGCAAATCACTTTATTATGCAGAATAAATTACACCTCTGCATCCAGAACAGCTGACCGCAAACATTTAAAAAGTACTAAAAGTGATAGCGAAAGATGGAAAATAATGAAAACTTAATTTGCCAATAAACACCACAAACACACAAGCAAACCAGCAAAACACTAGAAAGGCAGAATCGATTTTCACACCATTTAGGGACTGCAATGTTTTCCTGTAACCTGGCAGCATAAACTGTTGAAATCTAGGAATGATATTATGAACCAGACCTTTTAAAGTTTCCACCAAAGAACACAATGTTTACTCGTAATAAATGTAAATTACAGGCAATCAGCCATGTTACTATCTCTCAATCACTTCATTTTCGAAAGTGCTCCACAAGTGGGATTTGTGCTTTCAAGTAATTAAGGGAAACCAGTAAAACCGAGGAGTGTAGAAATCGATCCTTGCTTTTCAACAAAAATAAAGCAAAGTGTACCATTGTTGCAGTTTGGCTCTGAACACAACATAGTCACCGAAACATGCAATGCCTTATCAATACCCCCTAAAGACCAGCTCGCAACACAGTAAATAAGCAATCACTAATAACAGGATGCGCAGATCTGCATACATGTAATACGTTTAATCGAAAATTAGAAAAAAAAATTAAACTCTGGTCCAAGGAGCTTCTGGGACTATCGCTCGTAATGGCCTTTTTAATCACAGAATAAATTGAACGGTGGTTTGTGCAGTCTGCATTCACAGTTCAAATCCAGCCCCATGCTGGAATTTAAATCAGAATATGAACATTTATGGCATAAGTATTTCACACGAGTTAAATCATGCAGCATGCGTAAAATAAATTTAACGGAAGTTTGTGCAATCTGAATAAAGCCCTATACTGTACTGAAATTTAAATCTGAATATGAACATTGCATTCAGGGCCCTATTTCACATAGTATGAAGATGACGTACTTGTAGAGTTTGGAGTAATAGGCTACGTGCAAGTGTTCTGGGTTACTGCTCCTGACCTTAGGTTCTGATCTTACATTCGATACTTAATACATGTACATGTAATCCAGTTAATACGGATAATTACAAGTTGTTCGATACTATTAGGCGAACACAATAATACGAGCCCATATTTCTCCAGTCCATACACTTGTAACTTGTAGACTAATACTTGTACACGTTTGTGGAATAGGGCCCAGATATAAATATTTGATATTTCACAGAAGAGTTACATGTAAAGCATGCAGCATGCGTCAAACTCACCACCTTCAAAACCATGCGATTTTCGTTTCAAAGCCACCTTGCACATACGGTCATGCATCCAGACACACAGACAGACTCCGAACTACATCAAATCTTGAGCTACACGTGGTTTCTGCACTTCCAGTTCGGTACTTTGACTTTGACATATCCATTCGTTTTCCTGGCACCTTACAGGTTCTATGGACAGTGGCTAGATTTCAACTTTGCAAACTCTCAATTGACATTCGCCGGTCTTTGCTTGGCTGATCCGAAAATCTGCTCACCTGCGCGGGGTTGAAAAACACGGTTACGGAACGGTCTAGGTGTCCAGCAGCACTCTCAAAAGGGATTTGGTGCTGGGGCGAAATTTAAAAAAGTTGTCCTGAATGTAGGCCAGAAATACAGGATGTATTTCCACGTAGGCTACGAACCCCATAGGCCCCCCTCTCGCTCCAACAACACCGAACAGATGCCGCTTTATAACAGGAACTGCACTTACCCCGTGCGAATCTCTTTACGGGCTGGTTATCCTAATACTATGGAACCACTGACATACACGAACATCCATCCAAAGCCACATTTTACCACCCGAATAACGCGATTTTATACAGTTCAAGCAACAACACCCCGACTCCTGTCGCCATATTGCCACTAGTCTCCCC
>JAQGAF010001021.1:0-36568 GCA_034687865.1 Kryphioiulus occultus | reverse complement strand
TCTCCAGAGAAACTCAGCAGAAATCATTTTCACACTAGGCGAATTATAAAGAGGAATAAATTGTCTACAAAACACATGTTCCCGATTTTAAATCCGACATTTGGTTTCTGAAAAAAACACATTTTTTACTCGATTCTTGTAGGTGGCCCGAATTTTTTGCACGTTAGTGTAGTTTAAGTAACCTGTGCATGTGATGATACATTTCAGTGGAACACAAATGAGACATGCTTGTTCTTCAAATGCATGTACCCATACATGCATGTTTAGCGAATTTATCGAGGAGATACAGAAATATACTGTAGGTTGTCATTAAATTATTCAATTTCTGTGCACAGTTCCAAATCTTACGTGGGATCCCATTGTATAATTTCTTATGTCTTTCAAATTTTGTGTTCAAGTTTGTAAAAAAAACTGTTGAGCAATTTAAAACAGGAGAAATCTATCCAATGCTTTCGTAATTCATTGAACTCTCATTTTACGGTGACCACACTAAGTGGAAAACATGGAAATCAGGGAATTATGATCTAGGGAAAATCACAATTGGAAATAAGTCAGTTTTCATAGAATTTTAAATGGGTGGAGCACTTTTATTTCTAGCTGTATGTATACTGTACATGCACAAGTACAACCTTTGTACGAGGGTGGAAGAAATTGCCAAACAAATTGTTGCATTAGAAAAAAATCTCTGGATTGCTTTAATGACACGGTAACATGACCTTTTGCCGTATTATTCCTGCCAGTTATGAAACATCCCATGTTTGCCTCACAAAAAATGTGCCTTAAATAATTGGTTCTCATTGAATTCTAATACTTGTCTTAATCTCAACGGAAGGTCAGATTATCCTATTAGTCTAATTGGATTGTTCTATATATGTGTACGGTTATGGAAATTTTCCTTTGGGAAACAGATTGTTTGCTTTTGTCTTTAATCAGTTATTTAAACATCGTCTTACTACTGATTGTCGATGCCGTAACGATACACCTACTCGTAGGAAACTAATAATTAGTCATACACCACTCATCAGTTATCTAATCAACTCGCAATTACACGTAATGTTGTTTAACCAGCCAAACTAAAGTGAGCACTACTGTTGTCCATTGAATTATGGACCATTAGCAACAATGCCACTATCTGTCAAAAAGGCTTGACAATGAAACAAATTGATAATAGCAGGAAAATGCGATGTTGTTTTCGTTCCAATGTTCAGTGGAATCTTATTTTGGCCCACTTATGAAATAGCTTCTCAAGAACGATAAGCCATGGCTAAAGCAGCTGTTGAAGTAAACACATTGTGTTCAGACTATTCTCTTCATTTGCGGATTGTTTTATGAAATCACTACTTGCCCGTCGCATTCAGAAACCTTGAATAGGAAAATAAACGGAAGTGATAGCAGACATTCTTTATATCTATTGTCGTAATGAACAGATGATGGTTGAGCATCAAGGTTTTGGGATGCTTACAACTAGCCATCCTTACATCCATGGTCTATATGTGACACTGTGCGCTTTGGAAATAAAAGGCAATCGATATGCTTGTTACCTCTGATGCTCACTTCATTTAGTCCTTTTGCAAACCTTGTTGTTTCGTATCTGACCATGGTGAAGATGGGGCTTGTGGTCGTGAGATGATGACAATTTACTAAAGTTGTCAGAAGTTTCCGTTGCTTTCTTTACTTGGTTCCTTTCTAGTGATCTAAGGAATTGAGATACTGTAGTACGATATTGGGCGATTCAAATATGTTTCATTTGAACAGCCATCTTGTTCTTACATGTACTTATCAAAGATTCTTGGTTTACGTATTAATCTGAAGCCTTGTTTACTAATTGCACGTTACCTCATGGCATTGAATGGTACACTCCTATTTTGACATGTCCTTTATAGCAAATGTCATCCGTTTTCATTAAATTAACTTCGACTGTTTTATAAATGATGCCCTGCTACCATATACACCACCGTAGACACTAGTTTAGGTTAAGTAAGGTAAAACTAAAAAGCCACAGAAAAATTCATTAATGTTCAATTGCGACAGCTAGGACAGCGTCATTTTTGTATACGTGACAAGTATGGATGAAATAGAATATTTTGAACACATGTGTAGCAGGCATGATGAAGATATACCCTTACCTACGTTTAATGTTGTATTTCAATAAAAACACCCATATCTCCAGTACATAAATAAATATCCTTGGATGTTTTTGAGGCTGTGTTAACCTGAAATGTCTTATTGAGTCATCCCTACATGCGCAATGTTTTGTGATGTAATTTCAACATCAATATTCATTAAACACGTGACGTTGGTTAGATAGTCTTAACGTACAATTCTGCTTGTGAGACACATCATCTCCCAGTACATGAAGACAGTGAATGGGCCAATGTTTTGGTAATTCATGGATGCTAAGGATAGTTTTATTCAATATTAAAGAAAATAACAATTTAAAAAGCCATGAAATCCATCAATAATACGATTATTTAGCCATTTTGCCACGGTAGACGCTGGGAAAAGAGCAATTGAGCTGGACTGAAATTGCCTATTGGGAGCACGTAAATGATGCTCCGACCATGTGATCAATTCAGGGCTATAAGCACCTGCTGCTTCCCACATCGCCTAGGCGCCAGACAATGTTAGTTTTGCGATAGAATACCTTGGTCATGCGCCAATATTCTGAAAATTACATTCAGGTTACAGCATGCTAATACAAGCCTGTGAAATGATCATGGTATTGACGTACGCTATAATTGCAGATGAAACTAGCTTAACTCAGTTTTTATAAATACAGCTTTAATTAAGAAAACAGTTTGAGTATCTTTTTTAATTTGACAATACATCATTTGTAAATTACCTTGTGCAATTTTGGAAAATTCCACAACCTACAGCATATGAACTGTTTTGAGTGCAACATTAGTTCTTTTTATGCACATTTTTGCCTGATCTCGACAACTCCACAAACTACAATACATAAACTGTAATTTGAGTGCAAGCTCAGTTCGTTTTTATGCAGATTTTTATCTGGTCTTGACTGAGCTATTTTTGAACTGCGACTTAAATTATTTCAACAGAAAATATTGTGATATGGCATTTTCTTGGAGGAGGTTTAGTATAATTGTTTGAAAAAAGTCCCACCCCTATATTTTTTTCTGGATCGGTCCCTGCATGCTCCTATATAATAATTATTGGCAATGTCGAGATATTTTGTGGAAGTGAAGTCTTTAAAATACTGCGAAAAATACTTTCTGCCATAAATTCGCATAAGTGGTGTGCGAAAATCAGTATCCAATTTGACTTGCACTTTATAGGGTTGTCATTGATGTTTTCACATGTGTAAAACTTGGTTTATACTAATCGTACACCCTGAACATTTTCAGTCTGAAATGATGCATAATGAAATATGTGAACCAAAATATCTCATTTTTGTTGAATTTTATTCGACAGCCATTATATTGTAAACAAGGATTTGCAAAATTCAACTAAATAGGCGAATTTCTGTAAATATCACAACCAGTAGGTCCCAGTGGCGGCACCCCGTATGCACAAGGCTGATTGCATTAATTCCCTAGCTTCTAGTAGAATTAAAAGCAAGACAAATTGGTACACTTTCTAATTTCATTATCTTCCAGCAATTAATTAAGGTAATACAAGTATACCAAATTAGGAACTTGTCGTTGTAGTTGGCATTAAGGAAATCCTGTAGTGCGTGGAATTCCGCTGTTTGTTTGCTGCAATTGCAACCGATTTTCTTTGTTTAACTTAGTTAACGAGCACTAGGAATATTTGAATTCTTGATTACAAATATTATGTGCACCTTTTCTATCGTGGGCTTTAATTATCACTTAATGCAACACTTGAAATCGCCTTCCGTTAACCGTAGCCTGTGGCCTAGGGTTGTTGGATTCTTTCATTTCCATGGAAACCACTACGTAGAAAGTCCCCAAAAATATTTTTGTAAATTATGTTTTAAGACACTTATTTTCTCATTTATATAAACATTTAATTTCTACAGAATTATTATCGTTCCGTACAATATAATAATTGAATCATGTGAGAAAATGAAAATATTCATGCAGGATAGTTTTTGGTTTGCCTTGACGTTCCCCAGTTTTCAACAATTCAAAATTGTTTCGTTCCTTAAACCAAGACAGATTTAAAAGATGCATTTTTGCACATGTATTTTTCTGCAAACGTCTATTGATTAACGCAGCTAGGCCTTGAACATGACTTGTTCCAATAAAATATTCAGCAATGTCTCAACATTTGAAGTATTCTGGCAGTTTCACATTAAATTTGTAAGCCCAATTTACGTCAAATGGACAGGGACAGAAGCATTATTGGAAACCATATCTTAAAATCCGAAGAGGCAGTCTTCACGTTTTCCACAATGCTCTTACACGTAGCACAATAGAGCTTGGCGGATACGACATCGTTTATTTGATATTTTACATCGTGGATTCATGAATGTTGTAACTCAGTCCAAATTGCCTGCTAGATAATGTTGCTTGTCCTTGGTACTCTTCATGTCAACTGCAGGCTTTATAAGTCAGCATGGCAACCCTTCCGCTTTTTCTATTGGCTTGCCGTTTTTTCACTTGCACAAGTAGTCTTTCTGGTGCAGTTGGTCATTTTGTGTGCTTACACAATGGTCTGACTCTTGTTGAAAATGCCCTCACGTGGCAACTATCCAGTTAAATGTAATTTTTCAACCGCAGTTTCTGAGAACCACTTTCCCAGAGAACGATCCTGCAAACGATTAGAATGATATTTGGAAAATTCCCACATTTTTCAGCTATGGAAATAGATTTCATAATGCTGGTGGACGTCGGAATATTTGTTTTCGTTGGAAGGATGACCTAATAATTCTGTCGAAAACTTGATGACAAAATTAGCATCCATGTTCATTATGATATCAACAGAGAAAGGCTTGGCTTTACTTCGGTATATCCCCTGCTGTATGCTCCACCATAGCCATTATAATAAAGTTGGCTTCTCCTAACGACTCGTATGCTGTCAGTGATTGTATGCGGTTTGGGCATGCAAGATACAGAAATCACATTTTGAAGCAAGATCAGATTTGGTCAAGTTAAGCTTAATAAATCGAAAACGAAAAAAATGGATAATTTCCTATACCTAGGACAGGTGTCATTCTTGTGTGCTAAATTAGTAGGGTTGAAATATACAATTTGTGCACATTTGCATCATATTATACATGTATCCAAAGTCTTGCCTCCAGCACTGAGACTAACATGTCATTAAATTATGTGGAAATTTTGAAGCATGAGGATATTTCTTTAGGGGAATTTGTTTAGATTACACTTCATCACCTGAATTTAGTGTTCAAAATGCATCATATATTTAAACTTAAACTTTAAGAACCCGTCAGGCTGTCTGTTTTCCATTCTACGAATAATTCTCAACTGTAAATGTGTTTCATTGGGTGACCAAGTCACAGATACTGATTAAATTGTCGTACACGTGATTTGTTACCTTTATTCCTAATTTATGGAGGAATTATTTCCTGGATTTTCCGAGATGGCGTTTTCTTATCCAGTCCACGGATTTCTGGAATTAGAAAATGTATCTGCATCTTTTATATAATAACCTAGTAAGTTTTAAGAGTGCACAGTGAAAATAGTAAACTCGATGTTTTAAGTATATTATGTTAGACAATTAAGTTAAAAAGACATTACATTGTGCCATAGAAGGTCTTCAGCACTGGATAGAAGAAACACTACTAACGGAGAAACATTTCAGGTGTAACGAAATTACCTAGTTAAGCGTTATTGCCAAAAACACAGGTGTTTTGGTTCTCGTGTCGTTAAATGAAAATGTGCAAATTTTCCATGTATATTAATGCCTTGTTGGTTGAAGTGGCCATCGTTTCCAGTCCATTGCACTTGTTCATGGATCATTCACCGTTTGAGGGCCCTCGAGGGTGCATCTATGTTTGGTTATGGCAGATAATTTATTTGATGACCACTGCGAGAGAATCGGAAACTGCATAATTGGTAGTTTCTGTCTGACATCCACACGCTGAATATGGATCTATTGCGCCCAATTCTGGTGTGTAAATTGAAATGAAGTGTGGGCTGGCTAGGCAATGGACCAAAATTTTCCTAATAGTTAGGAAACTCATAAAAAATGAATGATATGGCCCCCACTTAAAAGTAACATCGTTAGCTCATCATAGATATAGGCGTGTGGAGTTGTTTCAAAATAGCAATGGCAAGTGATTTTGATGTTAAATTCAATTCAATTCGACTCAGTACCCTGCTAGTGTCATATGGAAGGGGTTATTTAGATGAAAATGCTTTGAGGGACATTCACTTAGGTACTTATTTTCTCGGTAACGAGTTCAGTAAAGGTGCGTCACAGAGCCAAGTTGCAACTGTATAGTATACAGTATGCTGTTTGAAATTCAGGCTATACTACGGAAAATGCCCTGCTAATGCCCCGCGCCAACTAATACACTATGAAAAAGTCTGGCAGTGAATGCCTGACGGTTATTTCAGCTTAATCAGAAATTACATTTTTAGCTTAGCTTATAAACTTAGGTTAAGTTGGGTTGGGTTAGGTCAGGATAAACACTAAAACATAAAAATGATAAATTTCGGCATCTATGGCAGATGTCACCCAAGAAGGTTTGAAATATCTTGGACAAGTTTTGTACTCATTCGGGTAGGGCATATTCATAAACGCGTACACCACTTCATTGTGTTTCAACTTTAAGATGCGGCGAAGCGATTTTTGAAAACGGCTCTCCTAATCAATATATTATTCTAGAGAATTTTTCTCATTAACTCCGCGACCTAAATAATTTACAGTTCACACATAAGCATAAAACACGAAATGTGTTATGATAATTGAAAAAATGTTATATTCCATGTGCGTACGTTGGATTTTTTCAATTATGTTAACACATGGACTTTTGCATTTTTTCCAATAATAATGCAACTAGGACCTTGAGATACCTGTTAGATGTTGGTTAATATCCATGGTTGTTCAGTGCATGCTAAAGCGTTTTCTCCACCCCACATCTTAGCACTTGAAAAACAGCTGGAATCACCTTTTGAAGTAGAAAAAATCAATAACGCAAATTATCGCTGTTAATTCCGTTAATTGGATTTGTAATTGCAATTACTTTCAAGGAACGGTTGTAATTGGACTTCATTAATTCCTTGAATTGCGAATTAAGAATTTCTCCAATGGAAGCCTTTTGTGCTAACTTTGAAAATGACATTCGTTTTATCCTCCTCTATGCTGGAGCTTTCATGTTGGCAAAGTTTCTCAACCTCAGTGTTAATTACTGTATATATTTTGCCTCGAGGCTTGCATGAATATGGTCAGTGTTCTACCATGTCAAAGGTCCTCCATAGTCGCAGCATGCAGTACATAAACTATAATATGGCGTTCCCTATTGGCATCGTGCGCTGAACTGATCTTTCATGACTATCCATAATAGATCATTTTTCAATTGCCCCCATGGCATAGCGCGCCTGTAGTATAGCAACTATTTTGCATGAACCTTCCATAACGGCCAGATTTTGCGTCTGTTTATGCCGTTCCAGGCGTGGTTTGTGATCCGTGAATGGGAAGCAGTTGTGGCGCAATTCTGAGATAATTATTTTCCAACTTAATTTAGATTTTTCGACTATTATGGACCAGCCAGGAAGGGTCGTGAGATTAACTGTGTTCGCTTTGGTTTATTGGGGTTCGTAGCTGGGGCCAAACGTTTCCTTCCAATTTCATATGCAGCGTACATTTATGGCAAGTTTCAGTCATTACTGCTGAAGAAAATATGATTTACTTAAATGGGATGGCAAATAAATGACAAAAGAAGGGGATTTGCATCCCTCTTCCCAGTGACCCGTGAGCTAGCGCAAAAATATTTCAGTGCTGTTTATCAGCGGTTGGAGGCAGCTATGCCTGACTCTATCATTTAAATTAAAATGCTAATGAGAACGCTGGAAAATTGGAATTGCTCTAACCGAACGATCCGTTCATGCAACGTAATTACAAGCCCCTGTACATGGTGTGCCAAGAGTTTTTCCATCCGAAATCATGTATATGCGCTGGCGTTCATTGGGAACATTATTGAAGCTGGTTCATACATGTATTTGCCTTTGCAATTTGCAGCTATTCCTTATGGCGAAAGCATGTTTATGGAAAGGTGAAAACATTGACATTTCTTTTGCCAGTTCTTGTTTTTCTAATTAAATGTCAGTAAATATGAAGATTTATTCTTAAAGCAGATTTAGGAAGGCATTGGTAGACTCTATTTGTGATTGGTTGGTATTGTAAGTTTGCTGGAAAATGATAAACCAAAGTAAATATGGCTTGAGTTTCTGTAATTATTTAATTAAATTTTTAAATTCATGTTGAACTTTAATTTTCAGTGACTTAAAGCTTGTTCTTGTTTTCCGAATTAAATGTCAGTAAATCAGAATACTCATAATTTCTGTCTTACGATGGCATTGTCATAGGCCTATTTGTGATTGAAAATTATTAATCAAAGTTCTTTACGACTAGAATTTCTGTAATTTTTCAATTTAAACGCCCCTATAAACGCAGGTTCAGAAATGACATGTTTTCCAAACCTCCCAGGAAACAGAGACCCTGTCCACTGAAACTCATCGCTATTAGTGAGATAATTTCAATGTTAACTATAATCTTTATGAAAATCGACATGTGAAATATTTGTGAAAACTTTGGCATAGTGAATTTGGCTATTATCGAAGGTTGGCTGTTAAGATATTTCTGTAAAGCAATATTTGGAAAAACATGTGCACTGAACACTGAATATAATGTACATAAAATATCCTTTTCTATGTTATTTTTGGTCCAATAGTTTTGGATTCATTGACCTGGTCCCAAATGTTAAAATTTGCTGATAACCAAAAAGTCCTGAAAAGCTGTTTTGCATACATGAAGCTGGAACATTCGATTCAAAGCGGAATTTTTCTCTTGAGGTAATTGCGTGCCAAGTTTAAAATTACAGGGACATAGATACCCTACTACATCCAACCTGGGCTATTTTTAGTACGGAGTTGACGGTTCGGACTGTCAAAATTTGGAAAAATGTATTTCCTTTGGGTTTTTTCCTGGCCCATTTCATTGGCAGATGTTTCCGGTCCCCCTGCTTCTAGGCTAGGTATCTTTTTGGTTAATAAAATCTTGCTTTCTATTCCATGGCCAAATCTTGTCAAATTGCCAAAATAAGCCGAGCTGAAATATTGGTAACTATCATAAATAGCCATTAGCACATATTTCAATTCGCTGAGCTTCTCTGTCAGTTGGGGTGACGAGTAAAAAATAACCGAAATGAATGGCGAGGATGTAACTTAAGTAAAGCGCAACCTACTGGATATTTTTCTTTGAAGATTTCGCTTTTTAGTTTCAGAATACATGATGTTATGAGTGAAGTTTCTTGCAACCTCGTCAGCGTAAAAAATATTCCTTATTTTCTTGAGTTTCGAGACTTCAAGGATTGAAATTTAGGGTTTTAATCTTTTAATTACAAAAATTGAAAATGAGTGTAATTTTTAATCTGGAACACATTATGGACGCATTGTTAAACTCATTATCTTCGTTTACAAGCCAAGCATCATCATGTTGCATTACTTGATACTTTAATGTGTATTCACTATTGGACGAAATCCATTTATTGGCGTACTGATATAGTTATGTGACGTTCTAATTCCGTTAATTCCATGGAAAATAGACCGAATTCATGTAGGGTTTTAATCTTTAATTTCAAAAATTGAAAATGACGGTCATTTTTATTCTGGAACACATTATGGATGCATTCGTAAACTCATTATCTTCATTTACAAGTCCAGAACTCATCATGTTGCATTACTTGATACTTTAATGTGTATTCAGTATTGGAATGAAATCCAGTTATTGACGTACTGATTCGGTTACATATTCGTGGCGTTCTAATTCCGTTAAGTCCATCGAAAATAGACCGATTTCGTAATGACATTTTGGGATACATTGCACAGCGTCCGGCTGTTAATCGTTTTAGTCTGGTTTTGGAATTAAATTTTGAAAAATCATTTCCTATATATACAAGGTGAGTGAAAGGTATGGAAAGGTATAAATTCCCTTTACATGTATACTGTATGCCATTCATAAAGCTTGTACGGTATTAAGCAAATCATTAACAGTGTTAGACTGCTTCGTACACCTCTTCAAATGGCAAATTGAATTTAAATGCTTTTCAGAAACTGTTAAGAAGATTAACCGTATATTAACCGGTTATATGCTTTTCAGAATCATCATCTGCCACTTCCTATGGAATCGTCAACCAATTACAATGCTATTTCTCACTGCGTTGAATACTTTTAAATTGTTAGTAAAAGAATTTATAGACTTTCCCTCTCCCTGTAATGTGCAACAAATCGTCTATCCTTAGTTTATGAAACGTGTTTGTCTATGGAAAGATGAAAGCCCCTTAGTGTTTTAAGCTATTTTCAGTAATGTTTTAATTGATGCTAATAGACCGTTTTTACGTTTGCCAATGGGGAATGTCAAACTGACGGCAATTTAACCCAATCATCAGTGATTAAAGTTGGTCGTTTTTCTTTCCCCCTGCAGTTCATTTTTAACTCCTTTACGCGGCATTATATTTCCAATGGAATTAAAATTTGTATTTAATTAAGAAATTGTTCGCAAATGGGAAAGAATCCTTAATGACAATTTATGGCTCGTGTTATGGGAATTACTTCTTTCCACGCAGGGTTGCTATATAAAACATTTAGTCAAATTGCGGCGCATGTATGAAAATCATGCTTCATGTAATTATCCTCAGCACTAATCGTTAAAAGAAGTTATAGACTGCATTTAAAAATAAGGACTGTGCGCTGAAACGAATACAGCAGGAGTTTATTATGGCTTATTCACCCGACTGTAAACACAGGGCACGGAAATGTTAATTTTATCTGGCCATTAGTGCTGTTTCGCTGGAAAAGGGGAACCAGCCTGTTTTTATGCTGCCACGAGACTGACATGGTTTATCTTGCTTTAAAAATGCTACTGTATTCGTAAGAAACATCAGTCTTTTCGCCACTTTTGGATTGTTTTCAATGTTTCCATTCTGCTTTGCATGCCTTAAATGTCTTAAATCCTATCCAACACTTCATTGTTTGTTTGATAAACATTCTTATGATCCACTTTGCAATGAGATATTTGGGGACGCATGGCATTCGTTGTCTTTTAATCTTGTGACAAGACCAATTTGTAAAAGAATCAACAACTGGAGATCATAGTCTTAAAATAGCCTACGTGACTTCATGTCAGTATCATGCAGTGCACCAGTGGAGACGTTTGCTCGCGACCTGCGATACTGATGCCATTTAATGTCGTTGGACATTGTTTCAAAAGTGATGGACAATGGCGCTCCATGTACATGACAACCATAAAATGTGCCAAGATGATATATGCCGACATTCTGGTATCAATTGGTAATTGCATTTCCTTAATGTCCATTCGCTGCTTGTTGGATGTCCAATAAGAACGTTAAGGGCAGGGGAAGTGGCTCAGGGTCAGGCCCTTTCTCATCAGATTGAACGGCTTCCTGTGGGTCTGGATGTTCTTTGTTGAGATTGCGCCACCAGGGGGCATTCGTGCGCCTGTTGTGTAATTGATCGTGAAAAGGGAGGGAGATCGATATTGGGGATTTCCCTAAAGGCATCCATATATGTAAATCTGACTAATTTGTTTTAAAAACCTCACGAAACGATGAAAAATGTACATGTAACGTTTTAAGCAAATTGATTGATTTATTGATGATTTAAACGAATGGCTCCACTAACCAATTATAAGTATGGTAGAGACATGCGGTTACGTTTAAACCCATTAAATTGTGTTATGCTACAATACGTCATTTTATCAATAATAAGTGTTTTACATGTATTGCATGATATTGAATGCATACTGCTGAATGCATTCGGAATATGCCCTGCTGCTGCCCTGCTTCGGCATAGACACAATGGGAAAGTTGGCTTCTCCTAGCGTCTCGTAGGCTGGCAGTGATTGCCTGCGGTTGGGGCAGCTAAATAATTGAAAATGTTAGGTTACCGTATGTACACATGGTTTCCACTGACATGGAATAGTCAGTGAAGTTGGAACAGCCTGGAAAGTAAGGGAAAGTATCAGTGTGAATGCCACATTAAATCGCCATAACCTCAATTGCTGAATTGATTTTGTTTGTGATAATGCTCAAAAGCGGGAGTATCTAATCAGTTATTCAATGAGATTGCTGATTTGAGAAAAAAATTCAGAAGTTTCAATTTTTAAAGCGATAAATTTAATTATCAGTAACTTTATAAACTCAGGGAAATTTTTGTAAAAACCAGGAAATGACAAGGAAGTTGAAAATTTTATTTGAGTGGGAACCCTGGTACAGGTATACTGTAAGCAGACATGTACTGTAGGTTAGTTTCGGTTGAGATAGGATAAACACAAAAAGAACTGTATGGACAGGTTCATTCTAGTCCACCAAACAAGTAGAGTTAACATTTTTTGAGCTGGGCATATTCTGGTCATAACCGAACTAATATTTAGCTTTTATAACACAATGTAAAGCAGTTTAAGAACATTAGTACTGTGGTGTTTACCGTTATATTTCACTCAAGTTTACGAACTTAAGCACTGTCGACATTTATTTTGCATGTCAGTTTAACTTTAGGACAAACTGGGTCTTACCATTTCTTCAGCACAGACATCAGAATTCATCTTGAAAAACAGCTTAACAATCTTGCTCATGCAGTACTTAAATTTGTTTCTGTTATTAAAATGGGGACGAATATAAGAGGATAAAAGGAATATTACGAAACCATATGGCTTTTTTTCTGCACTGTTTTAAAAGGTCTCAAGTGGCTTGCTTAGAATATTTCATTCATTTTTTCTCTAAATAGCATTCCTCGATAGCTCCACGTTTAAGTGGCAGTGAAAAGGCAGCCAAGAAATTTAGTTTTGGTAAACCAAAAAATTCTTGGCAAGAGCTTTGTCCTTACGCACGGTAGGATGCACTTTAACGGATCGTTCGGTTTTGAAAACGATGCCAGTGTTAGTGCAGAATGAATTCTACAGCCGCATTTTTATGACTGGGTTGTGTTTGGCGAAATATTTTCTGAATGAAGTAGTAAAGCGCAAGATGCATGATGGGACAATGCAGGTCTTTGAACTGTTGAGAAGTAATTTTTCGTTTGTTTCATAACTCATCTCCTGTTGTTTGCGCTAGGAGTTTAAGGAAAATATGGTAAATACCAGAGCAAATGTGAGAATTTTTGGATTAAGGGAGGAAATGAGGATTGTTGGTGTCAGACGTTGTTTGAAAGATTGCCACCAATTCAATTTACGGACCCTTCGATGCCTTGGAGGAACATATTTCCATCACTTTCCTCAAAAACTGCATTTTTCAAAGCAGATGTGTTCATCTTACGTTTATGAGTAAAAATGATTTTGCCTTATTTTTTGAATATCGGGTGACTGTTGTTCTTAATGGCTACTATTATTGTTATTACTAAGTGTACTTGTTTATTAATTGCTATGGTTGGGCCTTCCAAGAAGTCTTTTGAAGTAAATGATGTAGTAAAGTTGAATTAATGACGTTTAGAAAAATAGCATTTTGATATCAAGTAACGTACATTTTTGGGCAAAAATGCGTAAGTGCATAAAGCATGGCAATGAAAATAGGAGGAAAGTTTTTAGTTGAAAATGGCGACTTATGTTTTCTTAATGACTGTTTATGGTTATTTTTATGAGGAAAATGTTCTAAACATGGGTGAAAATTTGAGTTGTCTTCATATACCTCTATGAAATTGAAACCAAAATAGTCATCCTTGCAAGCAGCTGGTGTTTTGAGGAGTTTACCCCACGCCGAAAGGATGTTATCTTATTCTTTCATAACATTTCTTGACTGATAGTTTTTACGATATATTTATGGCAATGCACCAGTTAAGTGCATTTCGTAGACTTATACGTGCTACTAAGTATTCAAGTAAGTTAATAGTTATTTGCAGTAAATGTACCTTTAGCACTATGCCGTTGCAGGTCAATGTTTATTGGATTCGAAACATACTTCGTTTTATGATTATTTTACAATGGTCAGGTGCAGAACTTTCAACATTGGATAATTTTAACTTCAAAAATACTATGTATGTCCTGAAGTTATGGCTATATTTTAGTATAAAACCCAACAGATTCAATCGTTGTACAACGTGGCAGTTAAATTACAGAAAAAACAATGAACACTTAGTGACCAATTTATTTCGACTGCAATTGGTTATGCGTGGTCACGTGAAGGCTGACGTCATTGATTTGCGCCTTACGACAGCCATTAGATACAACTTTTCAAATATCGACCAGAGATGGCGTAGTTTTAAATTGCAATTCTGTTTAAAAGTTTCGGCTCACCGTTTGCACGCAAAACTTACATTGAACGAAAAGTACATTTATTATTGTAAATTCTGAATTTCGTTTAACCATCTTTTGTTGTGCAGCGCTAAGTGTCTACTATTGCTTGGCAATAAACTAAAGAAACATACTGTACACTGTACATGTTTTTGGACAAACATTTCCAGGTGTACGGTCTGCCCCCTGGCGTTGGTGCCTTACAACAATTTTAGATATATAATTTTAGTTAATTTCTAATATCCAGTAGCTGTCAACGTATTTTTATGGTGTATTTATTGGTATACACAATTTGAACCTTGCAAAAGAAACTTATGATGGTTTCTTTAAGGTTTCATTATTGGTTGTTGAAAGGTTTCCATTATGTTCAATGTATTTCAAAGGATTCCAAAATGTTGTACACTGTAAGGTATCCATCTGAAACCTATGATAGGTATTTTTTGCACCCGATCATACATATTTGATACCTGTTGAGGCACGTTTCTGATACCAAAAAAATACAAAAAATGGAAACCTGCCTACCAGCACCTTTAAAAATTCCTTTCAATTTTTGGTGAGAGTGATAAGCCCAAGAGCACAAAAATAGGCCAACGTTAAAAATCTTACACAAAATCAAACACATGTTTTGTTCGCAGGTGTTAAGGATTTCAAAACATACAATATCATATTCCTTTTCCAAAACTACACATGGCATTCCTTCATTAGTGTTCCTAAATTGTGAATCTGTATCCTGCGATACTCATGTATTCCATTGATGTATTCGTGACAAGTCTCAGTGACTGTCACAAATGTCTCGCTCTTTCTCCTGTAAACATGCGTTCAATTTGGGTGGAGATGAGTCTGCGTGGCTTCTTACTTCTAGTTGAATTTATATTTCGGTGGCGCCTTGTCGATTTCGTCTGATAACCCATTTAGGGAAATTCTACGCTGGCAAGCCTGCTGTCGTCGTTTTGATTCATGCGCGACACTTGGCAGGATAATTTCCAGAAACAAATATTCGAGTCTTCTTCTTTCGCTCCACATATGTCGCTATCTATGAGGGATTCTCGCACGATGAAGGGCTGCGAAATTGGATAAAAACAACTGTTGCCACATTTCATACAGTTTACTATACGTGCGAGACGATGAAGCGAGCTGACAGATATGGAGGCTTACTCTGAAATTGTCAGCCGACGTTGCTGCCGAATCCCAGCAATTTGCTTCTTAAGCCAGACGCTATGAGCCTATTATTTTCGTCTTAGCATATTAAGCAATGCTGCCATTGCGCTAGTCTTGCCGTTTGTACACCATTGCCCTCGGTTATGAGTCTTTTTCCCCTCCCTCGCTGTCGTATGAGGTGTCTGTTGGTAGTTTCTCGGCAGTACTTTGTAATTTGCCCTGCTCCACCACAGACACTATGAGAAAGTGGGCTTCACCTAACGGCTCGAAGGCTGGCATTGCTTGCCTGGCAGTTGGGTGACTAAATAAGTGCATTTTTTGTTCGTTTGGGTAAGGCACACAATAAAGATATATAGGGACAGGTTTCTTGTGAATTACATGTAGATTTTGAACACAAAATACATGCTAAATAATGGGGTTCGAAAACACATTTTCGATGGAAACCATACTGGATGTATTTTGTACAGACAATGCATGCTAAGTAATGGAGCAGCTGAATGAAAGTGTATATAGGTAAGGCACACAAAATACAAAAAAGGATAAATTGGGACAGGTACATGTATACATGTATACAGTATTATTCTTGTTTACTACATGTAGCCAGACAAGTTCGAAAAGCACATTTTCGAAGGAAACCATACTGAATGTATTTTGTACTTATTTGGAACAGTGTAACCGAAGTTCATGGACAGTATATCCTTTTTCTTAATACTGCTACTACTACTACTACTACTCCTACTCAGCATTCCCTTGCACTGACAAAATCTAGATTTGTATGTGAAATAATGATATAGCTTGTTTAACTAACTTTATGCGGACAGTAGACGTCAATTTGAAATACATGTACGTTGAAATGGAAGGGCCACCGTTGGGTCACTATGGTTAAGTTACTAAAAAGAATATGTTTATGTAAGAGCTGCTCTGCCGTATTGTTAACTTTGCTCACTTTTTGTAATTTCGCCAAACTACGCTAAAGTTTAATTGGTTTAAATTGCTACTAGAAATTTACAATTTTCTTCGTCTGAACAGCTGTGGCAAGGCTACAGGCATTAATGTGGAAATTGCCAGGGGACCTGATTAACTCTGCTTACGTGCATTGAAGAATTATGAATCTACAAATAATTTATTAATGCAGGTCGTTCACCGTAAACGTCGAGTCTTTCTGCGCTCTTTCTGGTAAATATTTAAGGTTAGGAAAATTTGCGTATAGGTCGAGTTCTCTGAAACGTAAGAAAGTGAGATTTTTGTGGGGAAAGTCAACCTGACAAAAGTACAAATATATTGTCATTCGCTTATTGTATTTCGCTTACTCAGGTTTCTGTATGTGAATTCAGTTCAGCCAAAAATAGTGGTATACAAAAAATGGTATACTCCTTATTAATGATACTGCTAGCTCTTTAAATAAATTGCCATGTTTTTAAGTTGAAACGAGATGTTACAATTTTATTTTTAAGTCATGTCATTTTTATTAATATGAAGATTTGCCAATGAAATTCAATACTTTCAGAACCTTTGTTTTTAAATCAAATATCGTCCTTTAATCCAATTATGAAACGACGTGTTATATTTCACTGCATGCTTCGTGTAATGACATTGTTAGCAGTTTGCTGCTGGCAATACACTTTTGCGAAAAATTGACAAACGATTTTTCCTCGCAGCATTTTTATTCTTCGTAACGTGATTTGTGGGTTGCATACTCTGCAAGAAACCCATGAATTAAATTAGAATTTGCTGTAATGTTTGATGAACTGCTTGAATCTGCCTTCCCCTAATTGCATGTATTATTGATTAGCGGTGCCTGTATAGTGTTTTGAAGAAATCTTGGAAAAAGGTCTTATGGGAAAGGCTCACGTCTAAATTGATTAAATGATTTCTTTATCATAATCAAGAGCTATTTAAGATTTCGCATCAGTTTCACCCCACATTCGGTCGGAGTGTGGGCTTGAAAGGGATAACGTTGGAATGTAGGTAGATTGGAAACCAATACTTTTCTTAAATCGGTACCAGACTGCATAAGTATATTAATATGAGCTTGCAAGATACATGTATGTTATAAATGACGATGGTTCCTATCAGTTCTAGTGTATTTGCTTGCTTCAGCATGATTCAATTTTTTCAAAATCGAAATGCTGTTTTAAAGCTGCTCTACTTACAGAAAGGCAGCTTTAAGACCTTCGTTGGCTCTAGTTACGTCTATTTTTTGAGGCCTACAATGTCATTCCAAACCGTGGAAGGCTAGAACTGTTAGGAAAATTGGTAAGGCTTGGAATAATCAGGAGAATGTTGGAGAATAGTCGGCAGTAATATTAAATTTGCTTTCACATTAGTTGCAAAGTGATTAAATGCAAGAATATTAGCCTATAAGCCAATAAGTAGCCTAGCTATAAGTAATTCTAATATTATTTGCAGAGACTGCTAAATATTATTTTTTTTATTAGGAACATAACTAAGTCTTTGCTAGAATTCAATTTTTCTATAAATTAAATTTTCTGCATATTTCATTTTGACAATTTCTGTTCTATCTTGTCTATACAGTATACAGTATGCTGTAATAAACAATAGTTCAAATTGTTAAAATTAAATATTTTTTTGCATGTTCCTTGGCCATGATGGCGAGGGAAATTTGTTTTGGAAACTGAGGGAAGTTGAACATTTCATCCTGGGGGAGTTCGGGGCTCTACAAAAATTATGCATTTTATGCTAATTTAAATGTGTACATAAAGATTTTATGCAATAGACAAAATGGTTTTTAAAATAAATATTTTTGTTTATGTATTTGCAGTATTTTTGAAGTGAAATTCAGTATACAATAGGCCCCAGGATCTGGGATTATAAATGTTTGTGTCTTGCAACTCAGCATGTTTTCTTGACATCAGGTTAGACTGCAGTGTACATATACATGTACGAATATATATATCTGGAAATCCGTCAACCTTAGAATTTAATTACTGGTATAGGCATTTGAAGTTATGTGAAAAAATGTAATTATACATTTTGGTTTTTATTTGGTTCAAAGCTGGTTAGGTATCTAAATTGTTTCTGATCATGACTTGCCTCTTGACTTTCGATGACAAGATGAGTATGTAATGTGATCAGCATTTGCCTTATCCATTCTGAGTAAAATATGCGCTGTGATTGGCTTACTGGAATACCGATAGGCGCAAGGCATGTGATGAAATTAACTTTCTATGCAAATTTGAAATGACAGTCACGTGCAGTGCATTTGAAGAAAACAATGGAGTTATTTGCTGTAGAGGCATATTTTTCCCTTTTCGAACTACATTCTGTTTGATGTAACATTTTCGAAATGACAAAACCGTATGGTAAACAGCACATATTCAAGGAAAGAATTGCCACCAATAAATGGACGTAAAACATGGACATTTTTATTACAAATATCATTTTGACAGTATTGGGTCTGTTGCACATGTTCGAATGTTCACCATAATCTGGGTTGACATCAGCATCCTAGAATATCAAATCCTATCAAAGTAAACACAATAAAAATTGGGTACGTTTTTATCGAGGCACACGACTGTTTGCGAATAGAAACGCTTGGTTCTGGGAATGCCCCTTTTATCAGCAATGCACTTGGATGCAAAGCCTACTTGCAATTTTCTTCATTGATCCAATATGCTGTAGAAATTTGTAACATTGGCATGACTTATTGTTATGCCTTTTCAGTATTTAAGGCAGTCAGGGAAAAGTCAGGGACGTGAAAAGTTTCATTCTGAGTATTAAGTTAAATTGATAGTCGACCTGGTGTTACTGAATTTCTTTAAAGACGTCAGCAAAATATGCCTATACAGGGTTCCTCAGATCTGGAAATCCTGGAAAGGGAATGGGCAGGGCAATTGGAAACGTCAGGGCAATGCAAAAATCAGTAATTCACTTTACATAGCATTGGTTAACGTAAAATTCGAGAGATAACTTTCAATACTTCGAAGAAATCAATAATTTGCTGTTTACTTATGAAAATTTGGGCTCTTTATCCTCTATAAATAAAATAAGTTTCTGATCATGACTTGCCTCTTGACTTTCGATGACAAGATGAGTATGTGATGTGATCAGCATTTGCCTTATCCATTCTGAGTAAAATATGCGCTGTGATTGGCTTACTGGAATACCGATAGGAGCAAGGCATGTGATGAAATTAACTTTCTATGCAAATTTGAAATGACAGTCACGTGCAGTGTTAAGACCTGAAATGTCAGGGAACTTGCAAATTTTATCGCTGGTGGAGGCCTGTCATAGTAACTGTTAGAGGGCGGCAGGTCAACTCTGACATAAAGCAATTTGTATCGAATAATACCCTTAATGTACGGTAACAGAAAATGGCAGTCGTAATGCCATTACTGAATTTTGTTTTCTTTATGGCCAGGAATGTTGCCAGCATCTTACGTGTATGTTAATGTGCATGTATTTACCTTTTTAATTTGGTGTTTGCCTATGTAACGATAGTTCTCCAATAATAATGCTTTTTAACTAAGTATTCTTCGCATCTCTTCAGGCCCGCTTGAATTCTCAATTCAACTTGGTTGATCAATACTTTTTCCACTTGACAATCTGCTGGAATGTCCCATTTGCACTCGCTTATAAGCTTCGCGTTTTTCTTTATTTGCCAGTTAAAATGTGTTAATGCATTTTTACTGCTACCACTCTGAAAATATGCAATTATCGTCTTCTATGAAAAACGCTCTAACAGGCATTCCAATCCCTCGAGCAGTTGGCTGAAGATGTACAGGCACTGTTACGCATATAGCTTTAAGTCTTAAAATCCAATCGATCTCAGTTTCCCTTTTTCTCACTGTCGCCCTGTCTGGAAATCGCACTTTTTATCGATGCAACGGCTGCCAGCTTCTGGTAGGCACATGTACATATGTAGGCTACATGCACATGTATAGTGAGTTTCCTCTTTCAAAAATTACTCTGGTGAAAATGGAAGTTGTATAAATTGCAGTAATAATCTCTTTAACATACTCCCATCAGCTTCTGAAAAACTGACTTTACAATCTGTTAATGCAAGTGGAAGCCCTGCAAGTTAATGGATCTCCACTCGTTTATAAATTATTTGATAAATCAATCATTGCACAAATAGTATATCATGCAAATCACACACTGCATTCGTTTTCTTTTCTACTACTTTATCATTAGAGACTGAACAAACATCTGCTTTATCTCCTTGTCATTTTTTCGAGCTTGTTATGACTACTAGATCGTGAAAAGACTTTAAAATGCTGTTGCTCTTTTGGAGGAATATCCTTGATGTAGACTTCAAGGTAAAATGGAGATGTTCAATGCGATGGTCGAGGTCATTACCTTTAACTCCTCATCCAGAGTAGTGAACTAAAGGTCCTTGTAGTTCTCTGAACTTTAGGATCACTGTGCTAAACAAATGATACTCGACCAGTGCATGATGGCTTCACAGACCTCCATTTGCCCTTGACTTGACAAGGTACAGGGACGCAATGTCGCCAGAAATCAAGTAGGTAATTGAATGAGGTTTTTTGTCGCGTTATAAAGGGGCCTGAAGCAATTAAGTTAAAGGACCTTTAAATGAAGCGTGCAGGTAACGCCATCTGGCGGATGAACCGTGTGCAAAGAGGTTTATTGATTCTTCTCTTATCTTTCAACTTTTGCACTTATTCATAAACTTATATCAAATGTATTTTGGTTATGACACGATGCGAAGTGATATAATTCCTCCGAAAATGGTAACTTAATTCTGACAGTATCGGGTTCTTGGCATTTTCCCTGGTCTCAAAACCATTGTGCTGTTATCGCAAAATCCATTTTCTAGATTCCATTAGAACATGTTAACATATTATTCGGTGTATTGTGGGTCTTTCAGCTGTGTCGTAATGGAAATATTCTCTGACCTAATTGACTTTTCCAGAATTTGCGGTTTTTCTTGGACGATTAGTGAACAATCATTAAATTATTTTGAAGCCCTACTCTTTGCAATGCTCCATGCACTTTTGTATAAATCCTACAACATGGACATTGAACTTTTCCCAGTACTCCGTTGGATCAAGTTGCTCGCTAAGGCGACGCTGTTTACGAGGCATTTTGGGTCCGCAATTTTCTATAAAGAGTAACAGGAAACCGCTGTTATTGAGTTACTTCCAATTGAAGCAAACTGAATTGGTGTCAGTACAATCAGGGAATTCTATAAACTCGCATTCTCTCCATAAGGGCTTCAAAACACACATAGGCGCTTTTTGGGGAAAACTCGTTTTACAAAGAAGCCAAAATAAATGAATATAGCACGAACCTGAACCAAGTAAATTTAATATTCACTTTTAATGAATTCAGCATTTTTGTCTGAATTCCCCCATGTCAATTCTTATCTTAAGAATTAATTTGCATCAAATTCGGCGAGGAAGGAAGGGGCTCAATCGCCTCGTTGTTCCTATTTTTCAAATTTTACATAATAGGTAAATAACTGCTTTTAAAACTGATAGACTTCAGTGTTGGAGGAAGCTGTAATCGTCACAACCACATGTTTTTTGTACACAAACGTCAGGGAAATTTAAACGAACACTAACTCATTTTCCGAAAAAATCAGACTTAAGAGGGTTTGCGTGTACATCATCGATTTCTATCTGGTGTGCACATGTACAAACACCAGTTTTCAAAAATGGAGCCGATTTGGTTCTCATCTGATGGTTATGTGGCACCCTCTCCCCAAGAACGCCATAGGCAAATTTAAAAGTAGATCTAAAATAATAGTTTTTATCCCACATTTCCAACTCATTTTTATAAGATGACATTGGAATGCCATTGGCGACATGTTTGGAAACAGATGATCTGAAATGCTAGATTTTACACACATTACTCTGAAATAATAATCAAGAAATTTTGTTGAGAAAAACATGCCACAAAAAAGGAAACATTGATTTCAATTTATTCCCTTAAATTGTATTTTAGTTATTTAAAGCTCACAGTTCATGTAAAGTTAATTTAGGCGCAAAGTACGATATCTTTATAACACTAATTAATCCAGCTTAGTTAATAAAAATCTTATAATGACGCACTTTTAATTTATTATTGCCTGCAATAAATTTGTCAGGTAAAAGCGGGGATAATACCGTAGCATTGCAGTCCTTATTGTTATTGTAAGATCGTCATTACGGCATCATCATGAGGTTCAAATCACGTGGTAACGATTTTAACCTTCTAATTATTTTAATGCTTTTAATGAGGGAAAAGAAGTCGTTCTATATTAATAAGCGATGTGCAAAATTGTCTTAGGGTTATAGCTTCTTGATTTGTTGTCTAGTTGGAAATTCCCTGGGTGGCACTAATTGAGTCTGGAAAATTAAGACTTGGAAATGAAATGCTCCAAGACTTGTAATTGAATGCAGGGTTGCGCTAGTAGACGGTGTTTCTTATCGTGTCTCTTTATCTCGAATAAGGACAATGGAGGGAATATGCAGATTGCAAATGGTGTGTTGAAGTACAAGCTGATGTCTTTTATGTCAAGCGAAACATTTCTTGAAAAAGAAGTCCATGCCCCACTATTTTTCTTGTTGATTTCACTTGTTTCACCAGCTCGATAATAAATCTTTCGCAATGACTGATTTAAATTGGTGATTCAAAGGAAGTTTTGAGTTCATCCATCGTTGTTTACATTGCGTTAGCTGGTTAAAGAGAAACTGAAAACATTTTTTATTATTTTTGACCTCGTTGGTGCTTTCATTATTTCTGTACCATGACATACTGGTGGCATCTGTTAATGGACATGCACAGAAAATGTGCATGCAAAAATCAGTGATCAAATTTAAATATAATAATCTTCATCCCAGTGACGGTTACACTGCATAATACCTCGATGCTGTTATTAAACAATGGACATGAATAGGGTGGGAATTGGACATGGGGGCCCAAAATAATAAATGGTGTGTCGTTTTGTGTGAAAAACTGCGTCCACTGGCTTTAAAGGTAGTTCACACCGATAAAAAACGTGAAGAATTGCTTGACGAAATTGCACGAAACGCAGTTTTCGGTCCCATTAGTTATTGCATTGGCCGTTGGTTCAGTTTATGGAGAAAATCGTGTTAAATCGCGCATGCCGTTGTGATATTTTCGGTTTTTCTACGAAAATAAAAAAAATGTGCTGCCCATTGAAGATGGCAACCTGTAGGTACACTGCTGTACGTATTGTTTGCCGCGTTTCAGTGGCTGGCCTGGCTACACTTCACTATACCTAACATAACAAAAAAATAATAATAATAAATAAAAAGGATGAAATCCTACAGCTAAAGTTGGTGTCGTTGAACTTTACACGACGAGTAGAGGTCAAACATATTCAAGATGTGTAATTGTGCACATATGAGGCTGAGGCTATACGAAAGGGCTGCCTGAATTACTTTGACGAATTTGAATTTCTTATACCATTTTTAGGATAGTTATGGTTGAAAGGCTAATTTCCTGTCATCCACCTTGTTAATGAAGCCTGTTTTCCTAAGTTTTCACTCATACGAAATTTGCACTTGTAAGGTGGATAAATTGTCCAATTTGGTCACTTCACCATTAGGCGTAATGCGATCGACAAAACCAAATCTCTGCTCTCGAAATGCCTGCATTTGCAAATGTTTTATCCGCAGTGTAAATCTGTTTATACTTCAGATTTTCAGATTGGTTTAGGCTTTGAATACTAGAGCTGCTAAGCGAATTTGCAAATGTTTGATCAGGATTAAAACGAAATATTTCATGCCAGTTTTGCACATGTGCATTGCTTCGTCGCTGCTGGACTAATCTCCTGATTAATTTATTATCGGCTAATTTTATATTTAATGACCTTTTCGTGTTAAATTGGTAATCCTATCGGGATACAAAACTCCAGATGCATTTATTTTGAATGAGCAAATTGGAGTAATTTGCCAGTATCAGATTAGACTGCATGCATTGGCATGTTGACAAAACCTAAGCCACGTCCATTCCAACGGTCATCCAATGGCTTAGTATTTCCGGTCGCGGACCAGTAAGCAGTTCGTTAATTTATTTTATTGATTTGTTAGTAATCTTGATTGCACTAGATTTCCGCATTATGTCTAAGCGCCTAAAATACACATAATTATCTTCCTTTAATCTGACTTCGAACGCCCTGGGGTAGACAGTTTGCATAATTCCAAGCTGCATTATGTCAATCTTGCCAAAGAATACGTAATTTCGATATTTGAAAGCATTCCACGTGTCATAAATTGAGATTCTACTCTTTGATATCGTGCTTTCCGCTTTTTGGAAATAATCTCAACAGTTCCGAATATGCTATTAATTAGTAACATATCTGCACATCTTTGAAATTATCTTTGACGGAATTCCAGAGCATATTAATGCAATTTAATTTTAAATTTGGAGGGTTTAAATTACTGTAAGACGTCGTGAAAGTGCTTGGATATGATTTTACTATACATTGTACCATGCTCCAAATGTGCACAAGATATTTGTATTTCAACACTGCTACCTGTGTTTTTTTTTGCTTTTCCAATTCTTTTTTCATGAACGAAACATCTTTAAAATATCCCCCTCATATTTGATGTTTGTGCCTAACCTAACCTAAACCAACCTAAAAACACCACCTAAAAATTTCACCAGACAATCACTGCTAGCCTACGAGACTTTTGGAGAAGCCCACTTTCTCATAGGGTCTATGGAGGAGTGCATAATGCATGTCTATGGATTGTATTTTCAGAATATTTTCATGATGTGATGGTGTTTGCTTCGCATAAATACATGTAGGTCTACATACAGTAGTTCACATCTTATTTTTTTCAAAACGCATTCCTATAAATAATGACTCAAGATGGGTGTTTCTTGCATGTGCACTCAAGTGATGGTACATGTACACCATATTGGCCTGGATTTTTCTTTCCTACTTTCGTGCCAAACTGCCAATGCATCTATTGAAGTGCAAGATGGAACTGCTATGTCATTGCCTCATTATGCAATGGGGTTTGCTGTCAGGGTCGTTGGTCAGACGAGCACTGCCAGTAGTGGGCGGGATTGCAGT
Organism: Kryphioiulus occultus; assembly: GCA_034687865.1. Classification (NCBI taxonomy): domain Eukaryota; kingdom Metazoa; phylum Arthropoda; class Diplopoda; order Julida; family Julidae; genus Kryphioiulus; species Kryphioiulus occultus. The sequence goes on along the minus strand of JAQGAF010001021.1, from coordinate 10,986 downwards.
GCATCTTTGCAAGATCAATATGCCCTGTTGTAGTATTTTCTGAAATTATCATACGAACGGATTTCTAGACGTTGTGTGTAGGCTCCAGTGCGTACAAACCGTGAAAAATAGGACGGAAGAGCTGATGTGTATCGAATGCTCTTAAGGAAACTGATGATGTATAACCGACGAAATAACATTTCTTTATTGCCAGTTTGCGAGCTGATAGCATATTTTACGTTAATCAATTAACGGTCAGGGTATTTCCATGTAATTGATGTGGGGCGGGTTGAACCATGCCCCTCTGTTCATTAAACTTTAATGGAAGATCTTAGTTAATTTTTAAAATGGTTAACTGGAAAATGACCTCGGTTCCGATCCACAAGCTTTTTTCCTCAATACTAGAAGCATGACCTGCCAAATAATGAAAACGGTTTAGTCATTAAGTGGGCATTTGTCATTCGAATTATGATTTTAGGCATTCACGATTGTGACTATTCAGAATCGTTACACATTCAGAATTTCGAATTTAGTTTTCTTTTAAAATTGCGCTTAAAACTGTTCGCGATTTAATTGGTATCATGACAAACTACCAGAAAACACGTTGAGCTGTTACATGCTTAGACGCCATTTTCGATTCTAGTGGTTGCAGCGCCTCCTGCTGTAGTCCCAGTGAAACAAAAGCATGAATTAAAACACTTGCAATTATCAGGGAAGTTGGAACAACCAGGCAACGCCAGGGCAATTTCAAATTCTCATGCAGAAGTCAAAGAAATTTCTAGCAACCATAATGCCAGCCTAAAATTGCATAATCTCAAATGATGAATTTAATTTGTTTGTGATCCTGATGAAAAGAGGGCGTACCTAGTCACAGTGATGCGATAATTGGGGATTCTATACTGTGAATACGAAGGGCCTTCTAAAAATTTCCGGAATATTTTTTTCTAAAACGAACGGCTGGAGAGATTTTAATGTAATTTAGTACATAAATACCTATATATGTTAGCTATTACTCAAAATTCTCAGGCATTTACATGTATGTACCAATTACATTAAAATCCTCCAGCTGTTCTTTTTTTTAAAAAAAATGGATTCTGGAAACTCATTGAACACCCCTCGTAATATGGGCATGCGTGTGACACTCTACAAAACGAAACAAAAAGGTTAGCTTTCTAAGAAATATAATTTAAGATTTTCAACTTTTCAAGTCATAAATAGAAATATCAGTAATTGGTAATTTTTTTAATTTATTTCTCTAAACGTTTTAATGTAAATTAGACAGAAGAAATTTTTCCAATATCCTGGAAAGTCGGGGAAGCTGTCCTCTATTCTTAATTTTTTTTAAAATGCGTTCCTTGTAACTCTTAACAGTTTTCGAAATTATTTTTTGTAATTAAGGGAGGACTTTATGGTCACCCTGTATGCAATATATTTAACTTCCTTAAATTTACATATAAGAAGTATTGCATTGTCTCTTCTAATTTTCAAATCAATGTGGCTTCCGTATGTTGTATTTCAGGACTCATCAGTGGTTAACTTTCCAATTATGTCGTTGGCCGAAATTTATGTGCCCAAATCTACGTCTAGGTTTTCCGGAAAAAGTCGCAAATCTGCAGTCTTCCCTGCCTTCCCAATCTCCGCAATATATCCGAATGTTTGTCTCCAAGAAGCGGTGTGTTTGCAATTGTTTATTGCATTACATAAGCCTATCGCTATAAGTAAGAGATGGCAAATGGGTCTTCTTTTCCGGAAGATGATCCGATTAATTGTTCTCCTTCTAGTGGCAAAAATATTACTTTCCTAACGATAAAAGATAAACGCTGTGCCCGCTCGTGTATAGTGCTTTTCGCTTGCCTGATAAATATGAAATTACGTTAGGTTCAGTTGATGGGCATTTGCAAATCTCCCGAGAAATATTATTCTGGCGAATCTTTACGGTCTAGCGACCTTAAGGCTCGTGCAGGCCAAAGGGTAGTCATTTTACCATTTGAGGCTCGTTACATAGATTCTTGTAGAGCAGTCTGACAAATAAAACTGAGGGTTTCCGATAGCACGAACACGCCTCATTATCACCCGTTATGGGCCTCCTTCTTTTATGACCCTATCCCCCCAGCAGTTTTAACGAGCCTTATTTCTGCTATATTTTGGCAATTTTAACGGAAATTGAAGATAAAGATGGATCAATGAACACCCAATGGGATACCAAATGGGATTTTGTTACCGGCCCAGTTGTTAGTGGGAGCCGTTTGGGTTTCACCTGAAAGCATCTACTTGCCTTTTGATAATCGCAAATTTGCCAAACGTGCGATCGATTAATTGCACAGAAGACAATTGCGAAGAATCCAACTGCGAAATCCGGTTGAAGGCAAATCGAGCAAGGACTCGAAAATAAAACAATTAGGAAGGCACATTTTACGTTTATAAATAACCTTATGCAAGTAGATTTATGAAGGTCCTAAACTCGTTTTTTAACCCTGTGTTGCAACGTTTTGAATTATTTTTCAGCACCACTTGGCTTTGAATTGGGAATAATTATTTTCTTGCAAATTGCTGGCAGTTTACAAGGGAACTAATGCCTGTGAGGATTTACGTGTGTTTTAAGACGATGCTTTGGAAATTTTTTGGCATTAATAATTGATCAACGCCGATATCCGCTTATTGCATTTAAGGTTGCTGCCGCTCTGCTGATTTTCAGTTTGTGGTTGAATTCGTAACTGATTCTCATCAATAGTGATGGTTTCAAACTGGTGTGAATAATATCGGTTAGGTTTGGTTAGGATAAACAAAAACAAGAAGGATAAATTTCGACAGCTATGATTGGTTCCATTCTTGTCCAGATAGGTAAGTGAGGCTGAAACAAATACTTTTTGTAAATATTTGACAATTAAATTTAGCAGAAAAGGGGAATTCCGCATATTTAATTTCACCTAATATCACGCATGTGTTAGTTCACCTAAGTTTCATGTGTCGCAGGCACTGAGTTAGTTTTAATGTTGTATGTAATCAACCAATTTGGGGTTCCACCAGACCTGGAAAACTTGGAATTGTCAGAGAAATTGAAAAGGCATGGAATAGTCAGTTTCATAACTAAGGGAAATTGAACATATCAGTATCAGTATCGTCTCAATTTTAGCGTTCTCATAACTAGTTTTAATTTAACAAAATAAAATGTCAATAGATGACCCAGTTAGTCAGCCCTCCATCTATCAGAATTGCATTTTTGTTTGAAGCAATTCTGTAGAAGGAATCATTAATTAAATTGCCACCATACCTAAATTTACAGTTTCCTCATGAAACAGCAAAGTAATATGAAAATGTATTTAATAAGCATGTATTTAATGGCATTCTAAACATGCTTGTCATTTGCAATGGTCAGGGTGCATGGTCAGCAAAATTTGTTTTATAAACTTGGAAGTTAGGGAAAAGTCTGGAAATATTGAAAATTCATTTCTGGGGTGACTGCAAACACATATGCGCAGTTTAATACGCCTCTGAGAATCTTGAGATACGTGTATCCTTTCTGTTTTTGAAGATTTATTATTCGTCATTATTTAGTTTTCAGATTGACATTTTATATATTTTTGCAGTTCCGGATTACATGTACATGTATATAACATTTAACAAACAAAAGATGAAGACTACGAATTATATCTGGAAATATTGCAGTCGTTTTACTTTTGCCTTAGGGTTTTTATACTTTCTATATCGAAAGTGGATGTTTGCAGGGTCATGCCCTTCGTCTTTCTTGGACAACTTTAGCAGATTTTTGTTGAGGCATGAAACGCGAAGGCCATTATTTGTAAGGATTTGATGACACGTTCTTGCTGGTAGAAGATTTCCTTTCTCGCGTAATTTGAGGGTTTCCTTTCTTCAGATAAATTTGTACATGCCCTTTATCTCAAGCGTACATTCGAGATTTTGAAGAAAAAAAATAAATTTTCCATAGCGTCCTTCTTGCAAGTATTGAAGGTGCGGTCAAGAACCGAACATAATGTAAATAGAGACAAGGCGTTAGTGTTTTATAGACAGTTTGACCTGTTATTCGAGTCTGAGCTAGTCATATAAAATCAAATGATAACAAAATTGCGCTTTTCGTCTTGTGACGTCGATTTCCTCATTTGGAACATAATTTAAGTTATTACAACGATCAGCGGAAGTCAGTTCGTTGCATAGAATTCAAGCAGGATGTCGTCCAGAATTTATCGAATTTTATCGCTTGCTGATAAGCCATTTTAATCTACAGTATGCATGAGACAGTTATTGAGCCAGGAAGATGAAACTAGTTTGCCTGCTATTCAGCATTGTCAGCTGTTTTGACATTATGAGAATATTTGTATGGCGCATGTTGATTCGAGGAACTCGTTGAAGTCACAAGGGTTCATGGAATTCCTGTTGGGACAAGATCATTTTCTTGGACTGTATTCGAAATTATAAATTATTGCAATGGTGAGCACTTTAGTGCCAATAAATTAAAGGAATAAATTGCCTTTTCGTGTTAAACTGTTGGGTAGTACTTACAGAATAGTCAACATGTAAATTTTAATATTTCATGGCACCCCATTATGTTCCTGGAAACTTAGTTTAATATTTATTACAGTTACATAGTTAAATGTTTGGGTTCATGGCAAGAAATGAAAATGTTGAATTTTATGTTCTTAACAACTTAGCTAATGTATATATTGTAGTAAGCAGGCATGTTACTTCTAATTGCGATTGCTACACGTACAGTATATATGGAATCAGTAATGCGACAGTATTCCAGTATGATTTATTAACCCTTTTAATTTTATGTACAATATGTAAGACCTAAATGTTTAATAACAATAAGCTTATTGAGCTGATGGGCACCATGTTGTCTGCCAATTGACCTTAGGGCGTGAATAACTATCGCGTTCAGACATGTACTATAGGAATCACTTTCTATCTTTTCCATCCCCAAAAAGATAAACATGATGGAGTGTTTCCTGTGGAAAATTCGATTTGCTAAAACAGCATCATCTTGGGCGTCGTATTTTTAGCTGGCTAAGTTAACTGGATATTTTGAAAAGCCCACATGAGGCCCGCATTTGACGTATTACGCTTTTCAAGTAACCTTTAAAGAGAAAAAAAGAAATTAATAGTTAATTACTCTTTATGTAAACATGTGGTTGCTAAAACAATCACTGAAGCGATTGTTTAATTAAAATTGGTCTGGTGCATTGTCTTAATTTTAGTGATCTTGTTCAATGGCCTGTGTTTCATTTGCGTTGCAACAATATAGACATTAAGACGCCTTGACTAATAATACAAGGTGTCATAAATTCTAAACTCAATACACAACATAATTTTTTTTAAATCTTAGTTTCAAGGACCAAATCGTGGGAAAAGGTATATAACTCCTAAAGTTTTGTATTTCATGTATTTGATTCACATGCGTTGCTGTACAGGTCATGACCCCTGGTATAATGACTTCCTCCCTTGGTATATTATTGTATTAATATTTCATTCCCATTTACTTTTCATGTATCTTCCGCGATACAAACGTTATTGATCATGTATGCGCTTGTTACCTTACCAGCAAAAATATGACTTTGTTTAATACATTTGAGAGATTCTAAAACATGTAAAATAACAGAATGGCATAAGTAATCCAGTTCAAATTGTATTTATTTTGTGCACTGCCTTGCAAATGCGGGCTGCCTGGTGCAAGAATGGGTTTCTTCATCGATTCCCCTCTCAGATGTACTGTATATATATATATATGGGAATACTGAAGTTTAATGTAGTTTTTAAACAGGCTGTTTCCTTTATAATGCTGCCACGATACACATTTTTCCCATCAAAAGCAATTGAACGCCTTTGGGAATAAAAGCAACATGACATGACTTTTTACTTTAGTTTCTGAAAAAAACGATAATAGAATATGAAATTAGGTTTGGGTCGGACTCCCTGCTTCACGTAGAACTTGTTGACCATTTTTTGCATGATGGCAATATATATATATAGCCTGGAAAATAAAAGCGTATAAAAACAACTACATTTGTTGGCATCCGCTAAACGCGAAATGGTGATCTGAAAAGACAATTTCTGAATTTGAAGGCATTTACTTAAAATGTTTTGTCAGTATATTGGGCGTTTATTCTTCTTCTTCCCAAACACATCATCTTAATATTTACCAGTCTTTGTAAATATGAAATTTTCTCAACGCTTTCTGCATCGAAAGTATTTCTGCTTTGACATAGACTACTGTTGAGCTTGGCTCGTCGTGTAAAATCTGTATTATGATTATGGCATTACAGTATACGAAAGAATTTTTAATGCACTTTATGTAGTACGTGCTGCTTGGGCTGGGTATCAGTACAAAGGGGCTCACAGACACACCTCAGGATCCCTATTGTAGTGTTGAAATATGCTTCTTTTTTCAATGTAAATTTCCTCTTTGGGGCTTTCTTTGTACATTACGTGTATTCTTCATGACGAGTTTCCATGGTGCTATTTAATGCAGTGTGTAGCCTGACATATGCATGAATATTGCATGTCATACAACATCTCAATTCCGATCTAAGCCTACTTCAAGTCAGCTTGTATATTACATTATATGGTGAATGATGAGTTTGGTACGTTGCTATGCCAAAAACTAGTTTTCTTCGCGTCTAAAGTAATTTTTCGATGTCCAAATTGGTGATGAATCATGGCTACTTATTTATAGTGACTAACTTGGTAAAAATAGAATGTGTGATGCGTGTAGATAAATCAAGCTTTTAGACTTACACCACCAAAGTTCCGTCGAACTTATTGGGATAGTTTTGACAGAAAAGTCTGTTGGGAAAATATGCAAAAATTGTGTTGAAAAGGTAACCTATTGTAATTGAAAGTAATATCCACTGTATGTTCAACTAACTGGCAGTCGACTGTCAAAATGTAATTAGGGGGGATTTTATGCACAAATTAGGGATGTTCTATGGAATATGCCCTGCTTTAAATGTGCACAAAATGTATATTTCGTCCTTACTTGTCTTGTAGACAATAATTGTACGTGTCCAAGCTGTCACAATTTACCTTTTCTCACTTCTTTTCATTTTTTGTGTTTGTCCTTGCATTCGAGCCGTTAGGAGAAGTCCACTTTCTCATAATGTCTATGCTAGAGCAGGGCATATTCCGAAGCGCAGCCTTAATGTGCTAATTGATAAGCTTTATAAAGATAGCTGAATTAGTTTCAATAGGGGGTTAGTAGGAGATAATAATGAATTCTGCTTTTTTAAATATCCGATATTTCATAAAATTCATGTTTCCAAATGCTGTATCTACGTTTAATTGTTAAGGAAATTATCCTTATTTCTTCTGTTGGTTATTTTGGTGTATGATTCAAGTTTATTTTGGTTTTAATGAATTTAACAACTGTGCATATGCAATATCATGAAATTCATGATTTTACAGCTAGGTCTTGATGTGTTATAAAGTACACGTAATCTATACGTTTATTATAAATAAGAAATTACTTTGCTATATTATGGGCGAATACGAATCTTTATGGTTGCATTTATTAATTAAACTGTATTTCTAAAGGCCTATCAAAATATTTGCGCGATTTTATAGGTCATTGTAAATTCTGGAGCCAGGCCTAATACAGTACATGCAATTTGGCTTATTAATTTATGGTCGTTGCTGATAAGACATCCGCCTATTAAGTCAAGTAGTTTTAATTAAAAATGATGTGTATCAGCTCTTCTTGTTTGTTCGTGCCCTTTGAGCAAAATCCTGGCGCCCTAAAATCATCCTAAAATCTCAGTTTAAAATAGCCAGAAACAGTTGTACAGCCTCATAATGTGGTATTTTCTTAACTTTATTTAAGATTGTATCGAGAATTTTTAATGCAAGGTCCGAAAAATATTCTGAACACCACAAATCGACCAACAACAAATTCATTAAGGTCTTTCTTTGGTACACAAATTATAAGAAGCGTGTTTAAAACAGGTTAATTTAACTCTTTTTTATGTATTTGTCGTATCAGGCTGAAATATTCAAAGTCGTGCACGATTTACCTGTTGGTTGGAAACCTATCGATTATTTTAAATCAGATGTCAAAACTGGAGCCATATATTGATATATAGCACAAAGCCCATGTTTTGACAGAATGTCAAGGGAAATCTATATATTTTTATGAACATGTACAGAGTGATCTACCAAAACGTAACTAGAATGATGACCGAACTAAGGTTTAGCTATGACTTATTGGTTTATTGCCCACGACAGTGTCAACTGTGTCAACTAAATATTTATGTTTTCATGACATTTGTACCAGTGGTATAATTACCGTCAATTGATGGAAACGGATATAGTACATGCAATGGTGCAAATAATTTCAGTAAGGTTTTTTTAAATGCTTTCCTGTTTTGGTCAGTTCCGGAAGCCATTTATCCACCGTTGCATTAATAATCTGATTGATGAAGGTCGTCGATTTATCTTATGTTGCGCGTAATCTTGGTCATATCTGAAAACGTAAACAGTTTTATTGATTTATTATTGCATATTTGTTTTCATTTTATTTGCATTCAGGCATGATACTTTTGTTTGTTGGCAAATTGCTGATTCTGCAAATCTGTCGCTTTTTAGTAAGATTGCATGACGTTGTTGATAGTCTTTTTTTTCAAATGCAATGTAATGGACCTGTTGTGATACAAGCTTTTTTAAGAGGTAGCATGTACATTGCGGATAACAGCTCGTAAATATTCACAATATTTTGACCTTAAAAACGTTCTTAGAATAAGCTGAACTAAATCGTTGTAATATTCCTTGTACCGTAATGTGTCGACATATTTTGAGGAATATTCTTGAGAACATGTTCAGTTTCATGGATGCTGGTGGCATATACTGGATCTGGTTTGGTAGTTGACTTTTTTACTACAACTAGATTTTTTTAACTGTGATTAAAAAACTAGTATGGAATTAATTTTTGAGACAAAACCCGGTAGTAATAACTGACATAAGCTAGCTGTACTCTTGCCAGCCCTTGCATTTAAATCACTATTCATATCCTTGTGTTTTTGATACCATTTCTTTACTTGCATAGATGGTTGTCTTGCGTATTAAAATACTTTTAGTGTACAGCGGTCATGCTTGGTACAATATAAATGCAAAAGGCAGTTTTCAAAACATTATTAGACGTGACTTTGTCTTTCATAAACAGTTCTGCGCCTGCTTCGGGCAAAAAATGTCAGTCTGTTTGTTGTTTACTTTGAATTCAAAGACAATGTATAGTGTATTGACATTATTTGCCTAGACAGACGAATTGGAGGTTGAAAACGTCTCTGGTTGAGACAGGTTCGTCATTTTTGTGATACCCGCATGCAACCTTATTCCATCTGAATCGGACAAGGCCGGATCTCATTCATTTCCTTAACAGAATAGAACAAGTTGATATACAGTACATACAGTATGTAGTTTAAATTTCCTTTTGTTTTCGATTAAACTTCGCTCTGACCCCGTTTCTCTGAATTTCCAGCTTTTCCATCACTTGGTGATGACGTCAATAAGGTTCAGTGGAAAAACGACATCAGTCACAAATTGAACTCTTTGACTCCCACCCTCTCTAATCCATTTTCGACCGAATTGGACAACCCTCCTCACTTCCTCTCTGAGACGTGTTGTTCCAGTATATAATGTTCAGTAGTTTGAGAAAACAATGGAAACATTTGCTGCAGATGCATACAGCTCATGTATCTATTCATTTGGTGTTTTACCCTCTATGTACCTTTGAACATTCACTAATATAAAAGTAATTTACAGGATGATGATGGAGCGAGAAATCTGTAAGCATACCTGAATCTAATGCTCGAAACTGTCCAAATCTGGAGATTTTTACTAACAAGGGAAGGTGTCGAAGTTATCATTCCAGTATTTCAAACTATGTAACCAACACCAACAATTTCCATTATATACTTGTACACCCCCCGTTAATTAAACTGCTGAAACTTTAAGGTGTGGTCAGGTGTGATCAATACACCTTTGAACTTTACTAATATACAAGTAATTTACATGGTGATGTTGGTGCAAGAAATCTGTAAGCATATCTAAATCTAATGCTCCAAACTGTCCAAATCTGGAGATTTTTACTAACAAGGGAAGGTGTCGAAGTTATCATTCTACACCACCTGTCAATTAAACTGCCGAAACTTTGAATTTGTACACTGAAAAAGGCACTGTCGTGAGTGGTCGTTATAGAGAGGTTTCACTGTGCTCCGGAACTGTTACACTTGTTCAAAAAAGCCTTATCCACACCTAAGAAGCGTTTCTTAAGGTGCGTTTACACTAATAATATACCGGTATAACTAAAACGTGTTATATTTGCAAAGTTATACAACTTGTTTGAAAATGTGAAGAAAAATGTTATACTTCTAACAAGTTGTACACCAGACTTAAAAACTAATTTGTTATATAACAACGTTTTACTATATGGCGTAAACGCACCTTTAGAAATATGCTTCCTGAAAACACATTGTCTCAAAATGTTTACTGATTTCTAGCAAGGAAGCATGTTTGAGGAAACGTTTGGGGCGTTTTTCCTCAAACGTGTTTCCTTGCTAGAAATGCGGAAACATTTTGAGAAAAACCTGTTTTCAGCAAGCATGTTTCTAGGAAACGGTTCCTAGGTGTGGACAAGGCTTAAGCCTAAATGAAGCTGTTTGCTCACGAGTTCCACTTCAGTAGTTGCGTTCAGTATCGAAATTTAAGTTGTAGCTAACGAGAAGACAGATTCCGCCAGCAGCTGACACGTGTCCGCGTTTTTCGGATGACTTCCGGACATCGCCTTTACCCATTTCCGCCTTTGAACTTCATAAGGTGACTAAGAAGCCTGCATTCTTCAGATACAGTGGATAAAACAAGTATTGACAATTTCTTGTTTTTTCACAAAAAGTGTCACAAAAACAATTTAAAAAAATAAACAAACAAATGTAATTTAAATAGCAGCGCGTAAATAAACTAATCATGACAGTTTCGCTTGTTTAAATTTACATGATTTAAAATAAA